>ML808756.1:5870-22718 GCA_009831015.1 Picea engelmannii
TGCATCAACCATAAGAAAATGCAAACGCTTATATGCAAATTTATTGCTGCAGTTTCTGTTGAGTGTAACCGTGTTTATCTAGATTGCAACATTGATTGCATTATCGACTGTAATGTCAAAAACATGCAGGAAGAGCGCTACCCACCTCAAAATTTTATTTTCTTGTCTTGGAGAAGACCATAAAATAATCAAACCACTGCAATATCATCGTCAAATCACTGAATTTCTGCCTTGAGAATCCAGGATGTCTAAGAGCTTTTCATCTCAAACCTGCATTTCAACAGATCTAGAACCTCCAACAGGGGAGTACGTTTCGGACTTCTAAGTAGTCACTGTTCAGCGTTCAGAAATGGACGAAATAAGGGCAGCAATATACAATCACATGGATCAAATGGATCAAATGGCTGCCCTCAAACTCCTTCACATGTACAAAGTATCACAATGCTATGATACCACATGATAGAAATAAGGGCAAGAAAATAAAATAACTAACAAAATGGAGAAGACAATCCTACGACCTTATCATAACTAACCAATTGTTAAGGTATAGTTAGGACTTAGGATTATTTCTAACAGATATATCATTTGAATGCCTTCAATACTGTGGTAACTTAGCTATTATATGTTGATATTAAATTATGATGAAGAGAAGTGTATTAGTATATTGTGCTCTTTACCAAATTCGCGGGATAGTTTGGTTGTGGCCATAGGTAGTAATACAACTACTTTAAGTTAAGATGATGTGGTCTCATCCTTGTTATCGGAGGAGATGAGGCAAAAGAACATAGAAGGACAGAGCACAAATGCATTATTTGCAAGAGGACCGACCAAAGAAAGAAATAGATCTAAGTCCTCAAGTGGGAGATCTAAATCTCCTTGAAAGTTTGTAAAGGTATGCTGGAGATGTGGAAAAGAAGGGCACTACAAAAAACAATGTAGATCCAAAAATGTCGAGAGAGGGAAGGGATTTGAAGATGCTCCTTCTACAGAAGGAAAAACCTCCTCAGAAGGAGGGGGTGTGTACTTGGCTTCTTCAAGCACACATGTAGATCATGAGGCATGGGTGGTTAATTCAGGTGCATCCTTTCATATGACTCCCCACAGGGAGTGGTTCTATAAATATGAAATGTATGATGAAGGTGATGTTTTTTTAGGTGATGAATCAACAATGAAAATAATAGGGCGAGGGAAATTCAAGTTGAATCTTATGTATGGAAGGATTAGAACACTCCCCGTTGTTTTGATGATTGGCAAAAAATTGGATTTATGTAAGCAAAATGGAAGATGCATGGGTAAAAATAGTGTTTGAGAAAGAAACTTGCAGGATGGTTCGAGGAGCAATGGTGTTGGTGAAGGGAGTTCAGATTGGAACTATGTATAAGCTGTAGGGAAACACTATTAGTGATGGGTGTAATAGTTCCATTGTTCCTAAGATTGGAGCCGAAGAAGGAAAAAATCCTATAGTCTCTAGAGAAAAGACTATGTTGTGGCATCAAATACTGGGGCATATCAAAGAGAAGGGATTTCGACTACTACATGGTAAAGGTATGGTTGAAGGAATGTCTAACTTCTCTCTGGATTTTGATTTCTATGAACATTGTGTATATGGGAAGCAGAATTGGGTAGGATTCCCCTCTCGTGCAACGAGGGTAGAGGGAATTTAACAGTTGGTGCACAATGATGTGTTTGGACCTGTGTTGGTTCCATCACTAGGAAAATCTATGTACTATGTCTCATTTATAGATGGATTCTTGAGGAATACATGGACATATTTCCCCAGGAATAAATTTGAAGTCTTTGACAGGTTTAAATAGTTAGAGGATATTGTGGAGAATCAAATAGAGAAAATAATTAAGGTGTCTAGGACAGATAATGGTGGAGAGTTTTGTGGAAATGAATTCGAAGAATTATGTAAGAAGTGCGGTATAGAAAGGCATACGACTACTCCATATACACCTCGATAGAAATGGATTTGCAAAAAGGATGAACATGACACTGATGGAAAAAACAAGGTGCATGCTCAATGGTTCCGAGTTAGGGAAATAATTCTGGGTAGAGGCAGTGGGTACTGCTTGTTACTTGCTTAATCGGTCACCCTCATTGGAACTGGATGACAAGACTCCACATGAGGTATGGACTGGTACGAAACCCTCTCTCACACATCTCAAGGTATTTGGTTGTGATGCCTATGTTCATGTTCCAAAGGAAAACATGAGTAAGTTAGATAAAAATGATGAAACGTGTATCTTTATTGGGTATAAATATGTTTTGAAAGGTTATAAGATTTGGAACCCAGAAAATAAAAAGGTAGTGTATAGCCAAGATGCAATATTTAGAGAAATAAAAGATGTCAAATAGGAAGTTCTACCAAGGAAGGAAGAATTAGAGAAAATAGAGTTTGAGTTGAAGGATGATTAATCAGACTATATAGAATAACATGAATCAGAAGAAGAATATCCTCATACTCTAGTATTGAGGATATCGGTTCAGGAAAGAAGTAAACCAGAAAGGAATACTCCCCTTGATTTTCGATCAAATTTTGTTTTATCTATTACTGATGATGATCCTAGAACTGTTAGGAAGGCAGTGAATTCATAGGATGAAAAACTTTGGAAAAATGCCATGGTTGAAGAAATGAAACCCTTAGACAAGAATGATGCTTGGGATCTAGTGGAGTTTCCAATTGGAAGATACCCCATTGGAAGAAAATGGGTGTTTAAGAAGAAGTTGAATGTAGAAGGCAAAGTGGAGAAATACAAAGCTCTATTAGTAGCAAAAGGTTATTCCCATGTAGATGGAATTGATTTTGGTGAGATTTTTTCTCATGTTGCCAAGTTAACTTATATTAGATTTCTTTTATCTATTGCTGCTACATTTGATTTTGAAGTAGAACATATGGATGTGAGGACATCATTCCTACATGGGGATCTAGAAGAAAAAATCTACAAGAAACATCCATAAGGATTTGTTTTGAAGGGAAAGGAGTTGGTATGCAAGCTAGAGAAGTACATGTATGGTTCAAAGCAATCACCAATGATGTGGTATCAAAAATTTGATACTTATATGTTGGGACTTGGATTCACAAGGAGAAAACCAGATCATTGTGAGTATTTCAAATTAATTGGTGATCATCTTACTTATTTGGTCTTGTATGTGGATGATAGGTTGCTGATAGGAAACAACAAAAATATTATCTAGGATGTGAAAACTCAATTGTCCTCTAAATTTGACATGAAAGATATTGGTGTTGCAAATTTCATTTTGGGCACGAAAATTAAAAGAGATTGGGCAAATAGGAAACTCTGGTTAAATCAAAGGAAATATGTCAAGACAATATTGCAGAGGTTTAATATGCAGGAATGTAAACCAATCAAGGTTTCTATTCATGTAGGTGTAAATTTATCCGTGGATCAATGTCCCAAGACACTAGAAGAGGAAGAATACATGTCTCATGGTCCATGTGCGAGTGCAGTTGATAGTTTGATGTATGCAATGGTCTGTACTAGACCGAAAATTGCACATGTAGAGCAGGTATATGTCAAAATCAGGGAAGGAGAATTGAAAAACAATAAATAGGGTTTTCAAGTATTTTTGCGGCACTAACAATTATGGATTGTGCTAACAAGGAAGACCATGAATGAACAGAGTGTTGGACATGCATGGATTTGTGGATGCAGAATGGGATGGAGATATGGATTGTAGAATATCTACAAGCGAGTATGTGTTTAACCTGTTTGGAGGAGAAATCAACTGGATGAGAAAAAGATAGTTTGTAGTGACACTCTCAGCTATAGAAGTTGGATACATGGAAGCCACTCCTATAAGCAAGGAAGCAATATGGTTACATAGATTGTGTTAATGTATTAGGTTGGTACAACAAGCTGTAAGGATATATTGTGACAGTCAAAGTGCAATATTCCTGGAAAAGAACCTGACTTATCATTCAAAGGCAACGCATATTCATGTTTAGTATCATTTTGTGAGAGACATGGTTGAATACAAGAAGGTGTTGTTGATGAAGGTGAACACTTTGGAGAATGTTGCAAATTCATTAACAAAATATGTGAGCAACGATAAGTTATCTTGGTGTAGAGGATCTATGGGAATTTCTGCCCTGGATTGTTGAATATGTAATCCTGCAACCCCCTTTATGAAAAGAAAACATCAAGTGGGATAATGTTGGGTATGTGTTATATTATTTTCAAGATTGGTCCCATGTACTTACACTGATATGGGAGCCTCGAGGGGTAGGGGGGTGGTATCCATCAAATTGTTTTTGGCGATTTTTGCGTCTATTTTTGGCACATGGTTTTCCCAGATGGTTTTCTAATTCCGGTCAAGGAATTAGGGTTGTTGACTAATCCAATCAATGTATTAGGGGTTTGGATGGCATGAGATCCCATATGTATATGGTATTTTAAACAATGAATATGATGAATAGAATATTAGAGGTGCGTATCTAAATATGTTGCTGGTTTTCCCCATTTTGGTTTCCAGGGTAAAAATCTTTGTTTAATGTGTGTGTGCCATTGTATCTTTTTTGTTTTATTAAGAATATGTTTGCAATAATTAATTGTACAAGGTAAAAATATACATTATGGTGTCATTTAAGCCATTTCTATGATGCCTTTGTGGAGGCTGCAGTTTCTTTTGAGTTACCACTTTCTAAGTGTTATTTTTTCCAAACCCCTTTATCTACCTTTTTATTTGTCTTATAATTATATTTTCAAGTTCCATTTTATAAGGTTTGAAGCTATAAAAATATTTCTTAGGACTGGGGTAAACATAGAAAGGGTAGATTTCAAGTTTGGATTGATTTTGAGAGTCATTTGCTATCATTCTTTTCTTTCTTTATCATCATTTTCTTATTCTTTTAGTAGCAGCTATAATCAACCTATGGGCCTTAAAACCCTCTTCTCATGAGATAATGGACCATGAACCATTATTGAAGTTTAGTACACCATGAGAGGCTCCATGATGGAAAGTGTTAAGTATGGTGGGGAACATAACATTATCCTTGTGAGGCCCCCCAACAATAACCCTTTTCCCTGGGCGATGAAAACATGGGACTAGGGCATAGAAGCTGACCGCCAAGGTGAAATAAAGCATCTAGAAAAATTTCCCAAGCCAATGATCCATTATCCAACTTCATCAAAATATCCTCATCCACATGCCCAAAAAATTAAGCACAACACTTTGCATGAAAGAAGGACTAACATACCTCATGGTGACGATGGATTAACATCTCCCATACTCTGGGTTGCTTGGATGTGATGAGCCTTGGTTGAATTGTAGCTGTAAAGGAGAATGAGGGGCGATGCTGGGCTCATTGGGTATTCACTCTATGAACCTATGACATGATTCCTTCATTCATGGAATATTAAAGAATACCCATGATTTCACTAGATATTGATAAATATCTCCCAAAATCCTTTTGTTGAATCCCCCTCACAATACATATTTCCAATAAAAGAAACCCCTATTTTTACAAAATACCCCATTTTATACCCCCCAATACCTATAAACCCCTTGAGACCCCACATCCCCCCCAATACCTGCAATATATTGACTTTATTTTTCATGATTTAAAAACCCCCTTTATGAATGAACATGATAAGATATTGGTAAACAAGGTGAAGCCCCCGTGGCTGGGATACCATTTGTGGACATGCTGATCATCATAATGGTTATGATCATGTTCTCCATTGCAGGCCATGAGACATGATATCCTCTAGCTACCCCTAGGAATGCAGGTCTAACATATGGATCCAACATGGGGACATGTTCTCACCGTAATGCGCATGAGAACCTCAACATCTCTGGTTGTCCCATTGAGTCCTCAACAAACCCTTAAAATTTTCAATTTTTGGGTATCACTTTTCCTTTTAATTATTTTACACTTTCTTCTTTTGGCTTTACATAGGTTGCATATTTATCCTTTGTTAAATTTATGCATTTTTTCCTTTGTTTTCTTTGCATTTAAAATATCAAGAAAATACAAAAACTTCTCATGTTTTGCATTAGGAAAGAAAAAAAAGAAAGAATTGAAAACAATCAAATCACAACCTTTTCCAAAAATTTCCTATGAACTCATTGAGCGATGGGGAGAAATAAGTCTAAAATAAGTTTCAATGATTAGGATCGAGGGAAATCCATGCACATTTAGAAGTAGATCAAATTTCGCCTATCGTCATTAAGCCATCGGTCATAGAAAAAATGTGTTATATTTTTTAGGATTCAAAGGATTCCATCGATCACCGATAGACCATCGATGTCAACAAAAATCTATGTAAGTCAAGCATGAAACATGCAGATTTTTCCCGATGCCGATAAATTATGAGAGACAAGAAATCAATCTTAGTCATCGATCATGTATAAGGGAAAAACTTTACCGTTGATTTTTACCACCAAGTAGTGTTTATTTCGATGACTAGGGTAGCCATGTCACCTTCTGAACTTTCCACACCAGCATGTGACATCATTCCCCATGTTACTTTATTTCCACATCATATTCCACGCGTCTCACCATGTCAGCTACATACATCATTTCACACATCACAACCGTACGGATAACCATTTGGTGGTCGGGGTTTTTTGGTAAATTGTTATGGTTGATTTGTGCTCATGCCAACTAATGCCGATGAACTCATTGAGCGTTGACTAGATCATTTAGCCTTTCAAGTTTTTCAAATGGTGTTTCTCTTTGACGACCGATGAGTGTTTTCTTGGGAGACCAATCTTATCATTCGGTCATGAGGGCAAGTAAATCTAAACCACTTAAAAATATTAACTTGTGGCTCATCCATTCCTTATGGTTTCATTGAGTTCCTCATCGTGTGACATGTCAGTAGACCAAATTACCATTCAATAGTCGACATGTCACTGTTTTTTATTTTCCATGCCACATTGAGAATCTAATCATCAAGACATATTTGCATGTCATATCACCTTCTGCAGTCATTATTTCAATTTGACATGACTGTAAGTTGCCACATCACTGTATGGGTCTACGCCATCATTTCCAAGCCATCAATTGTACAATGACACATCATCATTCCACGCCATTCCCATGTCATAGTTTGTGTTTCATTTTTTTTCATATCAGTCATCCACATAAGATGCCACATGTCTCACTACATCATCTTGCCACGTTGGCTCATCCATCATTTAATACCTAATCAAAACACACATTTCTCTCATGTTCATCGGTGTTCAGGGGTTTTGATGGAACATTTTGGTAAGTATACACTCCATTCTGTCGATGTTGATGCACTCGTCAGGTGCTGGAAAAGATCGACGACATGGAGAAATCCTCGCGCAAACAGTTTCGACCGATCATCGATGGGATCATTGATGTCAGAATGAACTCATCTCAAACATGAAATCAGATATGGAAAAGGACCGATGCCAATGAGGCCTTCCCTAGCAAATCTGAGTCATCTGATTAAGAGGGTAAATGAATCTAGATTGTCCAAAACCTTTAACTCACACCATGTTCATTTTCTACGGTTTTATGAAGTCCACATCATGTGGCATGCCAAGAGACCATGAACCAATAAAACTATGACGCATCACCATACTTAATCCCATTTTCAACATCATCTAGCCAAGCTACATTGCCACATCATCATAAGGATACTAATAAAATTGAAAAGCATGCTAATAGAAACAAGTTTTAAAAGTGTCGATGAAATGAATCCTGACCATCCGATCATAAGTGAGAACAGATCTTGACCATTGGTCATCCATCATGACTTGTGCTAAAAAATGTTAGATATTTTCCCAAGTGCATAAAACGTTCAAAAAATTCGTTGATGAGAGAAGAACCCAGTTTTGTATTTTTGTGATAACTTTTGATCTCGAACTCCATTGGAGGCATTCATTATATCGTTCGAAAGGTATCTCCGATATCTACAACTCTATAGTTATAAGTTTTCTGTGATGTGTTGAGGAGTCCAATATCCTTTGAATCAACAGTAGGAACCAAACCTGCTTTAGAGGCCCAATTAGACTATGCAATGTTTGATGAGTGGAATGGTTCTCCAGATCTTTCGATCTAGCCAATTTACTGATGGGATTTACTAGTGATTGACAAGGTATATTTCTGTGAAAGTTCCTCCTTCAGGTTAAACGATTATCTTTTTGTATTTTCTTTCATTATTATTATATGAGTTTGATAAAATAAGGGTGATGATATAAACTAACTGATAGAAGAAAATATTAACTACTGAAGAATGTTGAGCTTGGGATAACCCTCGTGCTCTAGCGTGAAGACAACAATATTCACACCTATTACAATTCTATTAGTAATAAGTTAACTTGATGGTATTTCAACATTGACTGAGATAACAATTATGGAAAGAAAGTACACATGCAATAAAGATAAGTGCAAGAAAAATAGTTTCCTTAGCTCTACCATCAATCACATATTAACACAATGATTCTCTTTTCATCATTTAGAACACAAGAACTATTTAAAGTATTGAAAATATATCTTATCAATAGATTCATAAACTCTTACTCATTACATCATCAAGTACTGAATTCAAAGATGGAAGTAGTTCCTCAATCCAATCACATAATGCTTTTGATGAAAATAAAATTTGTCTCTGGTTCTAAACAAAACTTCTTCATTAAAGTTGCTTAGAAATAATTCTTTACAATTCTAAAAAAAGAGGTTCTTTCCCAAAACCGTCGACTTCTTCACATGAGGTCAATCCCCTTATTTATAAAGAATCACCAACTTAAAATAACTACTAAAAGTTTGTGTTAAGTAAAAAAAAAGAATGACACGTGGTGCCTGATCTCTTTGTTCTCTTGAGATCGTCTAGTGGTTCTACTAGAGTGGGTGATTCTTCTCGTACTTTGACCACTTCATGATGAAGATATCCTCACATGTGTTAGCATACATGAATCTTTGTTGTCCATCGGGGCTGCAAGGGTTTCCTTTATCTCTATTTCCCATTCTCTATATCTGATCATCTTGGAACTTAAACGTTGCATTGCTATGCGAGACTTGATCGAGTGTTCCATAAACTTATTTACCTGACCTGGTGTCATGCTCACCACTTGTGCAATATCCTCTTCCCATGCTGAGTCCTATTCTGCATGTCATTTGACTATGTCATGCAAATCGACAAATTCTTTAAGTGAGATGAACTCTGGAAGACCAATGTCTTTCATCTCTCGATTGATCTTCTACCAACTTTTCTCACACTCGACCCACCTTTCCTATATATTTGGCTGAGGTTCTTGGGCCATACTTACCCAATATTTGACTGCCTTCTTGATTCAGGAGATGCTGCTATCCATCAACAGTCGGATGCCATGCTCTTCCGTGTCTTGACCCTTACTTACCGCAATGATATAATCAATTCGCTCCACATCCTAGTATGCCTTATCATACCATCTCTCCCTGTATTTATAGGTTGCTAGTGACATGAGAGCATCTTCTTGAAAATTGGCTATGCACACGATGAAGATATGCCTTTTGCTCATGAACTGTGTGTATGATTCTCATAATTCACTCTTCAGGAAAAATGTTGCTTGTGTTGAGTCTTGGTAATATTTCGCCAGATGGCGCATATGGTCCAAATCATGCTTTACGGAGGCTGATTCGTTTTCTTCCCATCTTTCTTGATCCAGTGTGGCATCAATTATAGCCATTCCCGTGCCGATTAGCTCAATTGTCTTCACATTTTCTGTGTTGAGCATCGTTTCTTATATGGTGATGAGAAGTGTGCTATCTAGCGTGAGCCTCCTTTTCTTGGTTGTCATTCTCATTATAACTTTCCACTTTTTCTCATAAGAAATCACATGTATATCGACGATCTCATCCATGGGCTCAGGGATCTGTTGGTCTCCCCCGGTCAGAGTGTTTCCCAGGCTTCCTGTCGTATATATTTGTTTTAGGAATAGCTCTTGTACTTCTTTGACATGGGAAACTTCTATATGCTCCAGTGACTTGACCTCTTTCTGGTGTACGTCGACTGGTGGAGTGTCAGACTTAGATGGGGAGACGATCACATGCTCAACACTAAATTGGTGATCGACTGTCGAGGTGCCAATCTCTAGCTGCTGCAATTCCTCTTCTTGATCACCAAATCCTAGATCATCCTAGATGCTGCAAATCCTCATGGTAGCCCTGCAGAGGGTTTATAATCAAAGAATCGAGAGTTGGAGAAGATGTTTCCCTCGATTATTCTTCCTCTATGATTGTTACTGGAGTTATAAGCGAGACCTCTGACCTCTCTTCATCATCATAGATGGTAATCAAGTCAAAGAGAATGTTAGGCACACCTGTTTCACCTAATGCTCTTGGAATCTTTTGTTGGGTTGGAATAATCATTGGTGATTTGGCCTGTGATGACATAACTCTAGGGTTTTTTGGATCAACGGTTCCCTCCAGTGGGGTTGATTCTAAGCCATTTATCCCCTCTCTGATGTTGATTGTGTCGGTCAGGGTGATCCTGATAGGTTCTAACAGTTGGGGATCGTTTTCTAACCTCTAGATGACTCTTTGGGCCTCTTCTAACAAAAAAATCCCCCTCCTATGTGCCTCTGTGGCCTCCACTACTCTGTTCTCTTCCCTAACCCTGATGGATTCCTGATCCTTTTGTTCTATCGTTTAAACTTTTTCATCCATACTCATTGATTTAAATCTAGTCATATTTGGGTTAGCTTTCCTCTGTAGCACCTCCTCCCAGTCCTGAGCACATTCTGTAAAGATTTTGTCTTCAAACGTATCATGTGCGTATGTCTAGTGGGAGGAGACTTGTGATGCATGCTGAAGTACTAGGCCTCTAGGGTCATGTTTGCGAAATCATCCTGTGGGGAATCTATATTCCAGCTGGCTCAAACCCACTTGTTTATCTTGCGCAATATCCTTCACCATGTAAAACCCTATATGGAAACCATAGGGTATGAACACTTACTTCTTGTCTTTAACGAGAGTGGCATTACAACCCTGCAAGATGGTTTGGTAATATATTTCTCCAATGACAAGCCAATTTGGGATGTGAGCAGGTAGTAAATGTGGCACGTCGGTGGCCCCAAACACCCTGATATAACTTTTGGTTTCCTCTAGGTATCAGTTGCCTACTTTTGAGATCATTTTCTTGGTTGCTGGTGAAAGTCTTGGGTATTCCTTCTTAAAAATATTAAAATAGACCCGAGCTGTAAATTCATCACAGATGAGAGCAAAATATTTTTTGTACATGTTTTCCCACAAAATGCTGAAGTAGACATGTACAGGTAACTCAACGACATGCCAACTCAGATTCATGCCTGCGAATACGTTCCTTGCACATATTACGTCTAGTAGGTACGATGCCATGTGAAAAGCATCGTTTCTCCATCCTTCAGTGTCCGAAATTGCAATATATTGGTTCTCAATTGTTTTGAAATAATTTCTCCCTAGTTGAAGCTACTCCCGGAGATGGCCACAATGTATGTCAGGGGCATATAGGCCTCTAAAAACTTGGCGCAGTTATTCTCCCTGTACAATCGATAAACTAGAGCCATTAAATAGATGTATGGATCCCTTAGGTTTGCCGTTCCATACCAGTCGTTGCTTCAATTTGTGAATTTTTTGTTTTCCTTCCACCATGAGGCCATAAATTTGCTGGTATCATGGAACTCATAGAATTTGACTATGAAATCAGTGTTTAATCTCTCCTTCAGGTCCCTAAGCTTATATTATTTCTGGACCTACGTCAGGAGAAAAACACCGACACATCTGCCATTCTCATCACTAACCAGGAACTTCATTGCATCCGTATGGTCGATTATCCACCCCAAGGTTTCAATACAGGGCAAGATCGGGTGTGACAAGCTACCATATGTAGGCATGACCACCAGATGTTTGGAAAAACCTATTGGTTTAGCATCCTTACATATGGGTCGTTGTGGGGGATAAATTCTGGGTAATCTTCCCGATTAATTTTGTTGAACAAATCTCCCCATTGATGGAGCATTATATTTGACCTAGTGCTTTCCTTTGTGTGGCCAAATGCAGACGATTGGGTGAATGAATTCTTAGTAGATGTTTTGATGACCTTCTCTACTTTAGTAGAAAAATCCAACTGCCTCACAACGTCGGGAGAAGATCCTTCACTGAGTTATGCTTCTTTCAATTTTTGTGCCCTTGGCAAGCGTTTGGTCGTTGGATTCCTTGGAGACATTTTTCTGCAGAAAGAGAAGAGTTAGACACCGTCTTGCAGAGATGATACTGTCATATAAATAAAATGAGACTGTCGAAATGATAAAATAAATACATACTTCTTCTTCGCATTAGCTTAACTTGGTTTTGAAATTCTGAGAATCGAGTGCAACTCTCGAGACACTCTTTTCGCTCCTTTGAAATCTCTACGAATGAGAAACTTGTGTACATAATGTTGGGGTTCGAAACTGTCTTAGTAATTTAAACATAGAGGATACTTACCTTGTCGCATCAGTTCTTCAATTCGGGGCATAAATGCGGTTTTACACAATCCGTCACCAAGATCCGCATTATGCTCGAGATTAAATGTGGTCGTAGGCTAGCGACGTAGGAGCTGGCTATGTTGTGGTCCATAGGAAATTTCAAATTCTCATTTATTCGGTTGGCATGTGGGAAAACCATGTATGCAGAGTGAAACAATAATTAGCCTATTAAATGACAATATTCGATCTTATTTTGTGTCGAAAACGTCCCATCATTCTGCTAATTTGAACGAGTGGATTGGGGGTTGACGTTTTCCTTAGACAATGTTTGTTGATATATTTTGGAAAAACTCTGATTCCGATCTATATGGCTGTACAATGCTAACATGGAAATGTTGACCTAGAAGCACGACTAGGACATGGGGAAATCTAAGGTGACTCGGGATGAAACTATGCCGTATGAATTTCCTACATGGCAAAGACATGTGGCGTTTGAATTTGGCTCTTTGCCTAGGATTTTTTTTAGAGTCGGGGATTTTCATTAGATATACGCTTTGAAAAATAGGTCCTATCTTGTCGATTCCAAAGAAGTATCGAGGATCGATGATTTGCGAGATGTAGAAACAAGTGTTCCAATATTACCCCCCTTGAAGCTTGGCGATGCCGAAAATGCATCGATGATCAGTGCTCGACGATGTGTCAACGCAAAAATTTTCACAATTCAAATATTTGGGATTTCATTGACTATGAACAATGCATCAATAATCAATGATCGAAGGTTCATTATGGCCCATGCTAGTGTTTTTCCCTTTCATATTTTGCCGATGCCAATGGGATATTGAATTTTCTGCAAACTTCTTCACAAACATAGTTAGTAATCAGCGCACTCCTCCATTTTTTTTCCCGATGCCTATGAAACATCGACGATCGATGATTATCCTTGCTACATGGTAATTTTACTACTCGGATCTCGCCGATTCCAAAAATAGGTGTGTGGGTCACAATTTTAGCTGTGAATTCTTAGTTAAAATGCCAAGTTCGTTTTAGAGAAAAAAATTTCAATTCAACATGTCTAAATAAATCCGAATGTGATTGATGATGAGACATGGAAACAAAACTTAATGATCCCTAATAATCCCTACACAACGGACTCAACTCAGAAAGAAGAAAAAAAAGAAAACAAGTGGTACCCAAAAGAGATTTTTTTTTCAAAAGCTTTTAGGATGTGTTGAGCGCTCAACAAATGACGATTCTCTGGGAGAAAACATAATCTCTACTCCTTCCTTTGGGCTTAGCTTGTGTAGAAGATGGTTGATAAACTGACTGGATTTGATTTCATCAGAGTATTTCCTATATATGCGTGTACAACTTCCCAGGTTCATGAATTCGGATCCGCCTATGGAGTTCAACCCTTTTTCCACCTTCATTCCTCTTGACAATGACCCATGCCCCTCTTTGAAAATATCCAGGTAAGGAATTTACTGGCTTGAGGCCATTTTAGTTCTCATTATTCCCTCGCTATGTTGTTGTTCTACTACCAATGAGCGTCCATAGCCCCAATAGAGTCACCCCGACATCAAAGACCTTGCTCCACTGCCAACAAGCGTCCATAGCCTCGATGGAATTATCTACATACCGTCTCCGACTTTGCACTCCTTTTAATATAATTGATTTTCTTCTGGTAGAAATTCCAAGAGTGAGTTGGAGAGGGGGATGTTTTTTATCTGCAAGGTGAAATTGTTAAGGTGAAATTATTCCTATATTTGTCTAGAGGTACATGTGATCCTTTCCAACTAGCCATATTTCCCTTTGGGCTTTACCATACCACCAAGAGGACATTTCATCACTTACCAAGGTTTTGTGTTTTGCAAAGACAATATATAGAATCATCTCCTTTAAGAAATTTTTATTTTCCCAACTTCTCTTATGTTGCACACAAGCGTAAGTTAGGAGCATAGTTTGCTGCACCATATTTATAAAGTCGACCACTTATTTATGAAGCAAAACTTAATTACAGGAAAATAACAAGGAAAAGAAAAGACAAAAATAAAGAGGAATTTGCAATCAGCCTACCGGCCTAAACCTACACGTTTATCCTGATCAAAATGTATGCTAAAAGAAACATGTTTTTTTTTTTTTAACGGAAGTATTGTTTTAGGGCTTGGCCATTCAATGGAAGGGTGTCATGTTCCCTCCTCATATTTTTCAACCGATACGTGCCTACCCCAATTTTCTTGGATACCTGAAAAGGTCTGAGCCATAGATTCTGAAATTTCGAATGTTTTCCCTTAGGTTCATTTTCTCTATCCCATTTTAGGATTAAGTCTTCTACCTCAAAACTCTTCTCTTTGGCCTTATGCTTGTTGAACCATATTTTAAATATCTACTTGATGAGAGGTGAAGTTAGATTTATCTTTCTCCCTTTCCTCTTCAAGCATGAGGAGGGTATCAATTCTTTGTTGAATAACTGATGAGGGTCGTCCTCTTGAAGCCTGAGCAAGATGCAGTGATGCGAGATACAACCCATTTGGGAGAATGGATTCCTGTCCATATACCAGAAAGCATGGAGAGTTTCCTATAGATTCCTTGGGTGTTAATCTATCTTCCCATAAGGAATTATGAATGCCAATTCCTTTGATTGTCTGTGACTATTTTTTTCAAAATCCTCACTAGGTTTTTATTAGTTAATTTTGCCACTCCATTTCCTTGTGGGTAGTAGTTTGCAGAGTATCTTATTATGATCCCTTTGTCTAGAGTGAACTCTATTAATAGAGTAGAAGAAAAGTAGGCATCCTTGTCAAAAACGAGAGTGGAAGGCATCCCAAACCTTGTGATCAACTGTTTCTCTATGAATTGGATTACAACCTTTTCGTTCACATGAGTCAGAGGGATGGCCTTTTTCCATATTGTGAAATAATCTGTAGCAGTCAGTATATATTTATGTTGTTTTGAATAATTCAGAGTAATCTCCCCTATGACGTCTAACCCCCATTTCTCGAACGGTTTGGATATGTTTATGGGTTGGAGTGGGATAGCTTTCCTCCTTTCTCTACCAACACTAATTTGACAAGATTTACAATTTCTAGCATATGTATGAGTGTCCCTAAATAGAGTAGGCCAGTAATAACCAACTCTTAATATTTTGTGAGATGTGGTATCTCCTGCAAAGTGTCCACCTGCATGACCATCATGGATTTCCCTCAAAACATTTTCTGCATCTTCATGTTCGATAGATCTTAGGAGTACTCCATCATAATTTATGAGGAAAAGTACTGAATTTATGAGGCGATATTATGCAGATTTTAGCCTGAGAGCTCTCCTTTCCTTAGGGTTTAGGTTTTCTGGGCAAGTCCCATGATGTAGGAGGTAAATAAAGTTTCCATACTGAGATTCTTTATTTGGGGAAATGTAGAAAGCTTCACTGCACCATAATGCTAATTCATTCTCCCACCTAGGGTCTTCATTTATTAGATCTTGGGCTTTTGTGGCCAGTTTGCACAATCCTTGTCCCTTAACTAATTTGGTAGGTTTGATATCTAGATCAAATTCTTGGACAACTTCCATCCAATTTCCCCTTCTCTCTCCCATCTCCTGTTGAGTGAACATGGATTAGATCACGGGATGAGGCACAATGACTTTGGTGTGATTTTTCAGGATGTAAGCCCGCTTGTCTATAGAAATGTAGTTCAGTTCGGCTCATTGGAGATTAGTGCTCATAAATGATACCGATGCCTCATTGTTTTCATCATCTTTCTGGGTCAATACTGCAACCAATGAGTGGCTGGAGGTGAAAGTATAGAGGAACAAATATTTACTAAAATCGGGACTTCGCAGCACCAAAGCTTGAGATATTCCATATTGATATTGTTGAAGGCATATTTTTGCTCGTCATCCCATTTAAAATCTGCTTCCTTGCGAATAATTGTTTGTAAGGGTTTGACAATTTCAACAAAATTCGGCGTGAACTTCCTCACAAAGTTAATTTTCCCAAAGAAGGATTGCATAGCCCTTTTCAAAAACATGGAAATGGAAGAAGGGAGAGCATTAACATATACCTCAATCTGCAACTCCTGAGTATGTTTAGCTTCGGGTTGAAATTTGTTTAGGATAGTGGTAAACCGTTGATTGAAACCTTTAAAATTTTCTTTTGAACTCATGGTGGTGGCGAAAAGTTCAGCCATTAAATATCTTGTGGTGGTTTCTTCTGCAAATTTGTGTAAGAAATATTTTTGAAACTTTGTCCAACTATTTATGGATCCAACATGCAAGTTAAAAAATCAAGTCGAGGCTGAATTCTCAAAGGTATAGGGAAAAATCCTACACACTACATCCTCATGTTTTATGTTCATCAATCTTATAGCTAATATGAAATTTTTTATGCGGTCTTCAGGCAATCCAGAGGTTTCAGGGTCAAATTTGGGGAGT
>ML808756.1:34080-111317 GCA_009831015.1 Picea engelmannii
ATTACACTGAGAGGTTCCTCCAAGTAATGTGCCCAAAATGCCCTCTTCAGTGATTTTAATTAACTTATAGCTCAAAATAGTCAAAATCATGGAAATAGTCGGAATGGAATGAAACCAAAGCCAACCTGTGCGGAATGGCTCATAATGATGGAATATGATGATAAATGCCAACTGGACCCCACAATGCCTCTCAAATACCCCTGTACTCGCTATAACATCCATCTGGCTACTCTGGCCATCATAAGTCTCTACCCTGTGATGATGTCCCAAAGTGGGGACATTACAAAAAACACCGACGAATTCGCCATTCTCATCATCGATCAGAAAATTCATTGCATTCGTATGGTTGATTATCCACCATAGGGTATTAATATAGGGAAATACTGGGGTTCGACAGGCTACGATATGTAGGCATGACCGCAGGATGTTCAGAAAAACCTGGTCGTCGAGCATTCTTACATTCAAGTCACTGTGGGGATAAATTATGGGTAATCTTCCCGGTTAATCTTGTTTAAAAAATCTCCCCACCGAGGGAGAATTATCTTTGACCTAATGCTCGTCTTTGTGTCTCCAAATGTAGGGGGCTAGTTGAATTCCTTCTTAGTAGATGTTCTGATGACTGGCTCCGATTTAGTAGAAAAATCCAATTGCCTCACAACGTCAGAAGAAGATCCTTCACCGACCTCTACTTCTTTCAATTTTGGTTCCCTTGGCGAGTGTCTAGTCGTTGGCTTCCTTGGAGGCATTTTCCTATAGAAAGAGAAGAGTTAGACATTGTCTTGCAAATATGATACGGTCATATAAATAAAATGGGACCGCCGAAATGATAAAATCAATACATACCTCTTATTCACATTAGGTTAACTTGGTTTTGAAATTCTGAGAATCAAGTGCAACTCTTGAGACGCTCTTTTCTCTCCTTTGATAACTCTGAGAATGAGAAACTTGTGTACATAATATTGGGGTTCAAAACTGTCTTAGTAATTTGAAAACATAGGATAATTACCTTTTTTCATCAGTTCTTCAATTCCGGGCGTAAATGCGGTTTTACACAATCCATCATCAAGATCTGCATTATGATCGGTATTAAATGCGGTGGTAGGCTGGCGGCGTAGGAGAGGGCTACATTGTGGTCCATCGAAAATTTAAAATTCTCGTTTATTTGGTTGGTGTGTGGGACAACCATATATGTGGAGAGAAACATTAATTAGCCTATGAAATGACAAAATCCAATCTTATTTTGTGCCGAAAACGTCCCATCATTTTGCTAATTTGAACGAGTGGATCGGGGCTCGGCGTTTTCGTTAGACAATGTTTGTTGATATATTTTGGCAAAAGATTTGATACCGATCCATCTTTCCATACAATGCTAATGTGGGAATGCTAACCTGGAAGCGTGACTAGGACACAGGGAAATCTAAGGTGACTCGGGATGAAACTAGGCCGTACGAATTGGTACGCGACAAAGACACATGGTGTTTGAATTTGGCTCCTTTGCCTAAGAGTTTATTTGGAATCATGGATTTTAATTAGATATATGCCTTGAAAAGCATGTCCTATTCCACTGATGCCGAAGAAGTATCGAGGATCGACGAGATGTTGAAACAAGTGTTCCTGTATTACCCCCCTCGAAACTTGTCGATGCCGAAAATGCATTAGTGATCGGTGCTCGACGATGTGTTAACACTAAAATTTCCATAATTTAAATATTTGGGAATTCACTGACTCTTAAAAATGCATCAATAATCGGTGACTAGAGGTTTTTTATGGCCCATGTTAGTGTTTTTCCCTTTCATATTTCGCTGACGCCGATGGGATATCGACAATTTTCTGTAAACTTCTTTGTGAACATAGTTTGCAATCAACACAATCCTCCTTCATTTTTTTTTCCGATGCCTATGGTACATCGGGGATCGACAATTATCATTTCTATGTGGTCATTTTACTTCTTATATCTCGCCAATGTCAAAATAGGTGTGTGGGTCACAATTTTAGCTGGGAATTCTTAGTTAAAATGCCAAGTTCTTTTTAGAGAAAAAAGTTTCAATTCAACATGTCCAAATAAATCTAAATGTGATCGATGATGAGACATGGAAACAAGACTTAATGATCCCTACACAACAAACTCAACTCATAAAGAAGAAAAACAAATAAAACAAGTGGTACCCAAAAGAGATTTTTTTTTCAAAAGCTTTTAGGGTGTGTTGAGTGCTCAACACGATGTTGCATTGTTTGTTTACAGTTTTTGAAATAAATCTTCGACATATAAAATTATTACAGTATTTTCGTGATAAATTTTGATTCTGATCCCTATTTTGAGAATTCCATATATCATTGGAAAGGTATCATGAAGTGATACAACTTTTTTTAATAAGTTTTTATTGATTTGGCATAGTTTGTTTCAGGTTTGTGAAATAAAGGAAATCAGGTTCGAGGAAGTGACTTTCATATGACATTTTAAGATCAATTAATTGTTTTATATGATATTTTTGTTGCGAAAACATATTTTTATTCCTAATGTACATTTTTATAATCCAGGTATGTGCAAGGGGAATAATTTAGCATGGAGAGGAGAATTACAATATTACATGCTGCAAACCGGTAGATTTTCGATAGCTAACAAACACAAGCATGAGAACAAATTTGGAAGAGTTGGTGACTGGATGCATGACCATTCCAACTTTAGAAGTGAATAATTACTAAAGGTTGAAGAACAACTCAGTGAGAGTTCACTGTGGCTAAAATAAATGAAAAATCAAATTAAATATGCATGCATGAGGTTGCTAAAGAAAGGAAAACAGGTTGAATTATTTGATCAAGGAAATATTTATGAGGATGAACATGCATAAATTGAATTCGAAAGTTGGGGATGTGGCTAAATGCATGGATTTTCACATGGATGATTCATGAAGGCTTTTGTTTACTGAAGATGCAAATTACATGAGCAAATTACATGACTTTTAATAAAGTCAATTTTATTTTTATTCCATAATTAAATTAGTTTTTATCTTATAAATAAAGAGATCAACGTCTTAGTAAAGGGTCTTTGATCTCTAGAACTATTTTCAAGATATTTTGATCTCTGAAGGGATTTCAAGTGGATTGTAACCGAAGAATTATTTCAAGGCTGAATTCAAAAACTCTTTGGAGTCAAGTCATTCTGGTTTGCTAAATCTTTGTGAGTTTATTCATTATTGTTGATTATTCTACAATTTATTAAATACTACAAGAATCTAATAATAATTTCAATACTGTTAAGCTATCATGGTTGGTTGAATGAATTGTTGGATACTTTCGATAAACTATTATTTTATTTATTAGTTAATCTTATTTTATGTTATATGAGACATGGTTGAATTATTTCAGAATATTTCACAATTAAATGTTATCTCTTTATGCTATTAATTAGTTATTGTTTCCTGGATATTATCTGATGAGTAATATATTCTTAGTGGAATTATTTCTTCAGGAATCTAAAGTCTCAGATAGTTTTCATTGACTGTTTCCACAGGTTATCCTCAACACAGGTTTCTCCAAATTCTTTAGTTTCCACCTTTCCTACAATAGATAGACTTAAAACAACAAAACAATAAAAAAACGAAACCAAGTAAGTTTTAAATCCCATCGAAACTTGTTAGAATATCAATCTAGAGAATCATGCTACTTTAAATAGAGAAGATTCTAATTGGGCCTCGTCTTTGGGCATGATTCCTACTGTTGAGACAAAGGTAATTTATACCCCTCAACGTGTCCAATAATTTCAATCCTGTGCCCACTTAAAACAACAACACCCTTTAGAAGTATCGACCAATGGGTGTGACCCACTCGAGTTAGTGATAAATTCAAAACTCTGCGGGAAATATTTTTTTTTTCATTAAGATACAAAACGATAAAGCATAAATGTTCAATGATTAAGTGTAATTTCCTAACATTTATTCATTATATACAATGACAATGCAATATATATAAAAGAAGGATTCAAGAATATACTAGCATGAATGCATGATGCAACATATATACAAATGAGAATGTAGGATGCAAATTCCCTACCTAACATATTCTAAGATATTATAAAAGGTCAGGTTCCATCAGGAAAGTAGGGATTGAGGAGGTATCTATTAACTGCTAACAATAGCCTCTCCCCTTCAAGTGTGGCCATATTAAAGGAGTTGACACCAACTTCATTTACAATTCGTTAGGGTCTAGTCCATAAACTATCAAACTTCTTATGCATTACTGGTTTCTCCTTCCTCTTGTACCACATTAGTACTTGGTATCCTTCGTTAAAATACCTTTGTGTTGATTTGTGATCAAACATGCCCTTAATCTTCTCATCGTTACGTTCCATTTGATCCAAATCACCCCTCTATTTTTCCAATTCTATAAATTGGTCAATTCTTCCTTGTTAAGCCTCATTGTCACTCATGTACTATTGTGTGAATCGAAGGGTTGGAATTTGGAGGTTGATGGATAGTTTGGCTTCCAATCCATATACTATATCAAATGGGGTTTTTCTTGTGGAATTATTGGTCATGATGTGTTTCCCCATAAGTCGTACTTGATCTTATTATCCCAATCCTTCTTGTTTTCTCCTACAATCTTTTTGACAATATTCATTAGATTCTTATTACTTGATTTCGTGAGTCCATTTCCTTGGGGATATTAGTTGGAAGAATGAGACAGGAGAATCCCATACTTGAAGAAAAAATATTCCAAATAAATGGATCTAAAGGCCTTAGCATCATGAGTAGTGATTTTGGCATGCAAAAAATTGTTGTTTTCTTGTGGAGAATTGACAAGGCTAGCAGGACCTGACATAACAATGGGTATCATTGAAAAATGTAGGACAATAATATATATCTCTTAAGATATTGTGGGAGATGGTTCGGGTAGTGAATTGACCACCACAACCCTGAATGGAGTTCCTTAATCAATCATTCAAATTCATCTTTCTTTACAAACCTAAGGATGATTCCATCAAGGTTCTTCCAACTTAGGCCACCTTGGGGAAAACAATACTTCATATCTTTTACCTTCAATTCCATCTTTTTTTATCTACCAAGTGGTTAGAGAATGAAAGTTTCTTCAAGTAGTAGATAATATTAACATACAATTCATCATGTTCTAACTCACTCATTATTCACATTGACTGGTTTTCTTCATTACTTTCGGTCAAGATCTGGGATAAGCCTTGTCCTTTGATAATCGTGGTGGGTTTGATATCTAAGTCGTATTCTTGAATTTTTGACACCCACTTTCCCCTGGTCCCAAGGAAATCCTATTTTGAGAGAATGTATTTGATAATGGGATAAGGCACATAAGCTTTGATCTTGTTGTATCCGACATAAATTCTGAAGTTCTTAAGGGACTTGATAAGGGGACATGCTTTCTTCTCAACGATTGAGTAATTAAATTCAACATCCCTAAGGGTTTTACTCATGAAGGCGATGGGTTTCTCTTAGTCATCCTTATTCTTTTGTACAAACACTCCAGCTATAATGTCTTGAGAGGCAAATGAGAATATTATAAAGTCATGATAGTAATCAAGGCTAACCAAGACTGGTGCCTTAGTGATTTAATACTTAATGTCTTTGAAGGACCTTAAGTTATCATTATCCCATCTGAAATCAACATGTTTTGTTAGAAAATTGTTCATTGGATTGACCTTCTCAGTGAAATTCAGGATGAACTGTCTTATACAGTTGATTTTTCCAAATAATGATTACAAGGATTTCTCGTTAGTAGGTGGTTCGATATTCTTGATGGAATCAATTCTTTCAGGATCAATGGAAATGACTTCTTCTGAAACCACACATTCTAACAAATTTCCTTTATCGACACCAAATATTGATTTCTTAGGGTTAAGGGAGATGCCATATTCCCTACAACACTCAAATAGTGTTCGAAGGCATGATATATGTGCATTCCTTTCCTTGGATACAACTGCTAAATAATCTTGGTATATTTCTATGATCTTCTCTATCAGATCCATGAATGCAAAATCCATTTCTCTTTGGAAAGTAGATCCGATATTCATGAGACCATAAGGAATCCTCATGTACATGAAGGGTTTCATAGGGGTAGTGAATGTAGTCTTAAGTTGATCCTCCCTTTTCACCAACAGTTGGTTGTAGATTGAAAATCCATCCAACATAGACATCATCTCAACACAAATAACTCTTTGTATAATATGTTCCATTTTTGGGAGGGGTAGTTATCCTTCAACGCTAATTTATTGAGGTTCCTAAAATAAACACATATTATACTGTCTCCATTCTTTTTCATACCAAAACCAAGTTGGAAATCTAAGAATAATATCAAATGGGGACTATTATCTTAGCATCAACCATCTTTTGAATCTCTTTCTTGATTTGGGGTGCTAGCTTAGGGTTAATGTGTCTTAGCTTTTATCTGAATGTTTTGGATCCTTCTATGAGAGGGGTGGCATGTTGAATGACATCAATCCTATAGGATTTCATATCAACTTAAGTACAATAAAATATGTCCTTAAACTATCAGATAAGTTCTAGTACACCATCTCTTTCATCCTTAGTGGTTACCCTTCCCTATCTTCACCGTCCTCAACTCAACCTCATAGCCTATGTTAAACTCAAAAACTTTATCAGATTTGTCTACGACATGATTTCATTTATACATGACATGTCTGTCAAACATTCACTCTAACGAGACATGTTATTGCACAAATTGTAGGTTGGGAAAACTTGACCCAATCTACAAGATGGCTAGAACTATGGGAATACCTACCCACTATCACCTTAGGTAAGTAATCCCCTCAGTTTAGTGAAGGAGAGCTCCTACACAAGGGGGGTTTCCCGGGTGACCCTAGGGGGGAAATGATATGGAAAGTGGATTAATTTAAGATTAATTCCTTATAGGTCAAGCTAAGAAGTTTAATATGTCTTGGAAATGAGTCTTGGTGATGTTTAATGGTTTCCAAATGCTTGAGTACCTGCAAAAGAGAAATGTACCTACTTGAGACAAGAGAAAATACAACTATATAAGCCCAATATTCAAATGGAAAAATAAAGTGAATCTTGATGTCCCATATAACAGCAATAAACAATGTTATATATCAACAAGTAAATGATAATAGAAGTTGCTAGATATGTCACTGAAATTCAAGTAAAGATGCAAGAGATTAAGCATGCAATGACTAGTATAACTCAAGTAGGATAAAGCTAGACTTTAGGGATAAAATAAGGCTATTAAAAATATTTTTGAAGAGATATTATGACATCCTTATGTCTGTATCAAAAGGTTTCTACAGAAGAAAAATTCAACCATAAAAAATCACAAATAAACCACCCAAAAGATGCGCTAAGATGAGTAGGTTATTATGACATCTTTTTAGCAATTTCCGAAGGTTGAAAAGTGAGTAAGAGAAAGAAGTTTAGATGAGTTTGCTGCATCCCTAATGGTTGTAGCATAAATTTAATACCATAAATAATATGTGTTTTACCAATAAAAATTCCCTAGTGGCTCAAGCAAGCTATTAAGGTAATTAATTGATTCCACTTTAAACAATTTGAATATCTCGTAAAATCACGTATTCCAATGCAGTAATTTATTTCTCCAATGCAATTTTAATATTAGTGATTTATATCTATTGGGTAAATGGAGTCTTGGATGTAAGAGTTATATCCAAAATATCACTATGGGTGTAGGATATTCTACTCCTTAGAGCATGCAAAACTAACCAAGGTAAGGCTCGAAGGGTGTAATCCCTTTTACTCCTACTAGTAACCTTGTAAAAAATGACTTGTCAACTAGAAAATAACATGAAACTTGGTGGAGGTGTATGCCCTTATACTCCAAGGGTTTGAGACAAGATTATCAATGAAACTAGAATAAAACACAAAAAAAATGCATAAATTTCCTTACCAGTTCCAAAACAGCAAGATCAAACCCTAATTACCAAGCAATATCCCCATAAGCGAGAGAACAAGCCTGCAAGAGGTGCACACCACCTTAGCTACGCAATATACCATAACAAATAATCCAAAGAATGTTGCACAAGAGAGAGATAATCCAAATTTCCCAAGTAGGGCATGTTATCGCACAAGTTGTAGGTTGGGAAAAGCCTAACCGAATCAACAAGATCGCGACAACTAAGGGAAAACCTTCCCACTGTCACCTTAAATAGTGATCGAAGATCTTTTCATCAATGACATTACATAAATTGCATTAGGAGTATGAATCAAAGCTTATGTGAAACATTACTTAAAGAAGGAATAAATATGGATAAAAGAAGAGAAGTGAGACAATAACACAATAGATTGATAATGGAGTTCGTCCAACATGGACTATGTCTCCGGGCCCTGCTTCAAAGTGGAGAGACTTTATATTATTCTCAGCAATAAAATTGGCATAAATATATTCTCAAAAATGACACCAACTGTGGATTATTCGACAAATAACTTCGAAACTCCTCACCACAAAAATCTGAAAACAATAATTACATCATTATACTTCAAGTCTGGAAATGACCTTCACTTCTGTTGCCCAAATGCAGAAAAAAACATCATCGATGGAATTGTGGTGAGAAAACATGTAGAAACCACTATCAAATCATCCAAATCTAACACTTCTCAGCACGAGCCCTCCTGGGATATTTTTCTCGGTTTGCATGCCACTGTATTGCATTAAATGGCTTCTCTGCATTGAATTCCATGCCTCCGTACGACCTCTTGTGCGCCCTCTTTCTGTACTATGGAAAAAGTGGGTTTTCAATAATTTATGTGGGAGGACTTTCCAAGTATTTCTGTAAGATCTTTGGCAACTGTTACTATGATAAGGTATAGGTTGGGGGGAGGTCCCGGGGTCAAACTCTCGGACCCCCAATTTTTAATATTGGTTGTAACTATGTATTATATATGGATTAAAATCTATATTATACCCCAACCATATAATATTCAAACCTTAATTTAAAAATCCCACTGATTTGATTTGGATTGGACGGGTACATGGTTAGGCCCGTCTTAATGTTGTTGTTAGTTTTGGTGCTTGGCTGGATATCGAAATATACGACCATCGGATTTGGTGGGCCATTGGCCAACAACCATATATATATATATATATATATATTTTATTTGTTTTTACCTAGCTCTCATTGGGATTTTTGGGGATACCACGTGGAATCCACTGATTGGGCCATGTGGCACCCCTTAATTTGCTGCACCTACTCCATCAACACTTCCACTTGTCTCTTTGTCGGGTTTCCATGTGGTGGCCTCTGGGTTGTGCCATGTGGCGCTGTAGATTTTAACCTTGTACAATATTTACTGCAAACATATTTTCAGTAAAAGAACAAAAAAGATACAATGGAAAATACAAACATTACACTGAGATTTTTCCCCTGGAAACCCAAACCGGGAAAACCAACATATTATGTATTCATTCATTGTCATACATTGTTTACAATAAAATATACATATAGGAGACAACAACATCCAAAAACCTAACCCAATGACCTGGATTAGTCAACAACCCTAATTCCTTAACTGTAAATAGAAAACCATCGGCAAAAAAACGTGTTTTGAAAAACCGTCCAACAATGGACATGAAAATCGAGGCAACCAAAAAAATGAGGCAAAAATGTGACACATTTTTCGAACCCCCGCGCGGAGAGATTTCACACCCCTTCAACCCCCCCTGCATAGTTGGAACAACGCAAACACTACTACTCGTGAAAAGAATATAACACATACCCAACATTCTCCCACTTGTTGTTTTATTTGCATGCAAGGGGTTATAGGGTTACATGGTCAACAATCTAGAGCAACAATGCCCATGGATGCTCTACACCAAGAGAACTTCTCAGTACTCATAGATTTTGTTAATGAATCTTAACATTATTCAAAGTGTCCACCTTCATGATTGTTGAGGTTTAAGATATTATTGAGTTTCTTTTATTTCATTAGATAACCATAACATAGATAGGATCACTGAGAAATACACAATCAAAAGAGACACATAATTTATCCTGGGAAACCCTCATGGGGGAGAAAACCCAACAAAAACTTTCGTAATATAGATAGCCAATACAATGCCAAGAGATAACTCAAACAAATACAGAAAGTCCTCTCCTAAGAATGTGCCTCTCTCTCTCTCTCTCTTCTTCTCCAACTGCATCTCCAGACTTGCGCTCTAATCATCAAGTCAGTGAGTGAACAAATGAGGCGCTAGCCTCTATGATTTATACAGTCTGGCACGTGTGAACTGGGGTGTCTTTTCACTGGCTAGGATGACTTCTCATTCTAAGTGGTTATAACCACTTTAATATATTCTAGGTGGTTATAACCAGTTTAATATATTCTGGGGCCAACATTTTATTTATCCCATTACAATTAGGGTTTGACCAATCCACAAAAGGGGATTTGGTCATTTACAATACCCACCATGATCAATCCACAAAGGGGATTGATATAATGAATAATACATCAATAATAATTAGAATACTCTTTAAAGTTACAATATTTCAACACTCCCCCTTAACAAGAAGGGTATTCTACAACAACATCAGACGAGGGAGAGGGTAGCATAATCAACAACATCTTGGAACACTAACTGGCATATCTATAAATCATCAGAATTTTTTCTCATAATCATTATTATCATTCACAACAGAGATATGGAATGGCATCATCATCCTCATCAACATGAGGCTAAGGTAATATCATCATCATCTTCAGCATGAGGCTAAAGTAACATAATCATCTTCAGCATGAAAGATGAAATGACATCATTAACATCATAATCATCTTCAACAAGGAGCTGAAGTGGCATCATCATCATCATTTTCAGCAAGAAGCTGAAGTGGCATCATCATCATCATCTTCAACAAGAATATGTAGTGGCATCATCATCATCATCTTCAACAAGAAGCTGAAGTGGCATCATCATCATAAATTGCGTCAACATGGATTAGTATAACACTAATACATCATCATCATCAATAACAACACAAGGATGATACACCATCAAAAGTAGCAATATCATAGCCCAAATGCTGGAGCATCATCATCAACAACAACATCACAACATGAAGGCTGGAGCATCATCAACATCAACACTAGGCTGAGAGTCTTCAACATGAGGCTAACATCACAACATGAAGATGGCAACACATAATCACAACATGAGGCTGGCACATCATCACAACACGAGGCTGGCATGCCATCAACATGAGATTGACATCACATCACTTAAGCTGGAACATCATCATAGCATGAGGCTGGCACATCAAGACAACACGAGGCTGACATGTCATCAGCACGAGGTTGGCATCACAACAATTAAGCTGGAATCTCAACACAACAATTAAGCTAGAATCACAACACAACAATTAAGCTGGAATATCAACAAAATAATTAAGTTGGCATCAACAATTAAGATGGAATATCAACACAAAAATTAAACTGTCATCAACAATTAAGCTGGAATATCAACACAACAATTAAGATGGCATCAACAATTAAGCTGGAATCTCAACACAACAGTTAAGATGGCATCAACAATTAAGATGGAATCTCAACACAACAATTAAGCTGGAATCACAACACAACAATTAAGCTGGAATATCAACACAACAATCAAGCTGGAAGCACAACACTTGACTAGCATCTCAACACAACAATTAAGATGGAAGCACAACACTAGGTTGGCATCTCGACACAACAATTAAGTTGGAAGCACAACACTAGGCTGGCATATCGACACAATAATTAAGATGAAAGCATAGCACTAGGCTGGCATCTCGACACAACAATTAAGCTGGAAGCACAACAGTAGGCTGGCATCTTGACACAACAATTAAGCTGGAAGTACAACACTAGGCTGGCATATCAACACAACACTAATCCCCCTATCGAGGGAGGTCATTTCAGACTATACCAATCTTATCTTGAAAGTGCTCAAACTTTACATGAGATAGAGGCTTGGTCAACACATCGACAACCTATTCATCCGTGCTAAAATATTGAAGCTTTATGGCTCCTCTCTACACCATGTCATGGATGTAATGATATCGGATATCTATGTGTTTTGACTTGTTATGGAACACATGGTTCTATGTTATCTTTATACAGCTCTGGTTATCACATAGGATCGTGGTTTCTTCCATCTCGAGGTCAAATAGACCAATCAACAACTTAAGAAGACATATGGCTTCACAACTGACAGACCACACAACAATGTATTCTTCTTCCATTGTACTGAGAGGAATGCTTGATTGCATATTACTCTTCCATGATATCATGGCTGATCCCAAACTGAAAAAACCTCCTGAAGTGCGCTTCCAATTAGAGACAATTCCAACCCAATCTGAATCAGTGTACCCACTCAGTGTGAAATTATGATCTCTATCATAACTGAGACCATAATCTAATGTACCTTTAAGGTACCTCATCACATGTTTTGAAACAACTAGGTGAACATGTCTAGGTTCTACCAGAAACTGACTCAAGGTGTTCACGACAAAACAAATATCTGGTCTGGTGTTCATCAGATACATCAACGATCCAATGATATGTCTATACAACATGGCATCAATCAATTCTGACGAAGTGTCCACCAGAATATTTAGCTTCGTTTCCATGCATGTATTCATGGAGTTGCACTCCAACATATCAAATCTCTTGAGGATTTCAACTGCATACTTCCCTTGGTTAAGGAAGATTCTCTCTGGGCTCTGCCATACCTCAAGACCTAAGAAATAATGAATTAGGCCAAGGTCTTTCATCTCAAATTCTAAAGAGAGGTTATTCTTACATTCGGTCATGAATTTTTCTTCTCAAGTTAAGAATAATTCATCCACATACAACAAAAATATCATCGACTCATCATTCATAACCTTGAGGTAGGGGTTAGAATTAACTTTACTCTTTCTAAAGCCCAAGCTCGTCAGAAAATTGTCTATCCTCTACAATATTAACTTTACTTCACTCTTTCAATACGTACAAATCCTTCCTCAACTGGAAGACATGAGTCTTTCTATCTTCAATCTTCAAATCAATTTTTCTCATTACATTGTACCAATCTTGTGCACTTTCTCAACTGCAACTCAATCTGCACAATCATGTGCTCACTCTATGTTCTTTCTGCAAAGTACTTATCTATTTCATTGTCTGGGAGTATGTCCTCTACTCTCTATGCAACTGTTGTTTCTGGAACTGGGATTCTGCACCTGCACCTACTCTATGGCTGAGAATGATTGCTTCATCCTCACAGTGGTTGCTAAAATATGAGAGTAACTCCACTTCTTCTATAACAACAACAACTTCATCTGAAACTGAGGGTGGCTCGATAACTGATACTAAAGATAGCTCTTCTTCTTTGATGGAGGTAACTCTATCTTTCATTGTAGTCATGTCTCCATGACCCAACTAATGTACTGCACTAACTGCCACTCAATTTTAAATATGGGGATTGCTCCCCCTGCATCTCATACTATATATGAATCATGGTTGTTCTGGCTGTCTTCATAAATACTGGAACTATTTCTTCAATAAGTGTCTTGTCATAGTCTTCTCCCTTTTCCTGGGAGAATCCTCTGAACATACATCAGGCTTTGTATATCTGCAACATGTTTGATCTGTATAGATCAATATTGGAAGTCAATACTGACTTCTCTTCTCACAAAAGAATCCACATCCTAGTCTTTCTGACTGGCTTCCTTCTTTGTCTCTGAAACAAGGGAATCTTCCTAGGAGATTTCACATCTCCTAGAAGTTTCTGAAGCTACGATCTAGTCTTCTCACGACATCTATCTCCCAGTCATGGAAGTTGACTCTTCATCTGATACTTTCTGATATCAGGATTACTCTCGATTTCTTCTGAGTCTATAAGGAATTCATCATCTCCTATAGGGTATACTTGGTTTTGAACACCAAGTCTAGATGTGAAAGACAAAGTCAGGCTTCAAACGATTTCTGCTTCCCGTTCTAATGTTTGGTCATCTTTGGAGACTTCTGCTCCTTTCAATCAATCTTCATATGAGATACTCTGAATCTCAAGAGATATATTCTTATTCATCTTCTTTGGTACATGAGTTCATATGGTCGTGTACATAGTCTGCTTCATGTCTCATATAATATGTTTCCTTCAACAACCTTCACTATATCTTCCTCAGAGTTATCACCTGTTACCTTAAACAAGGTCAAAAAGAAAGAATAATAATCTTTTGATAGTAGTAGATAAAACAATAGCATGAATAATCATCACAGTAGCTCCTTTAAATCTATCACTTGTGACTTGTCTAAAGTAAGGATCAAATTTAAGAAATACAATACGAAATGAGGTCAACACTCTTATAGTGCTGTGATCAACCATTCCTCCATGGAAACCTGAAACTAACACAAGAGGTTTCTCCTAGAGGAGATGTTAGTTGTATCAGGAAAATAAATAAATTAGGCATTTATCTCAATATTCTCACATGCTACCAAGCACTATAGTGTTTTCTTGACACTTGCACGTTTTGAATCTTAGCAACTTAATCATTCAAACCTGGAACCTAGAGTTTTGTTCTCAAGAATGAGTGTGTTTATTTTCTTCCAAGTCTCCTTCACTCAAGATGACAATTTCTTTCTTCAACCTGTCTTTTGTACGAGGACAATATGCTATCTTGACAGAAGCTTGGGTTAGAAAATAAGCTCTATGATCTCTACTTTAATCCATCTAATATTTTGACCATAGGTTAGTATGATGGTCATATATTCAACATGAAACACTATAATAACAACTATATGTATATAAGAATAATCAAACTTGAGTTGCATAATTATTCTGAATGTCTTGGATCTTGAGATCCTCCCGAATCTATGGAAATAGATCCCTTCTCCTGCAAATACCCTTTAATGTTTAACAATTTAAACATATGTGATTACATACCTATGATAGCATTTGCAGGTAGTGGCACCCTCTGGTAGCAGCGGCAATAATCACAAACTCTTAAAAACTTCAAGGGTGACTACCACTGGTACTACGACTGATAATTCAACTAGTACTACAATTGATACTGCAACTGCAACTTAGGGTTTTATGAGGAAACCCTAATTTTTCAAACTTCAAATTTTGAATTTCCGATCCAAGGGATAGATGCGTTGAGCTAAGGCGAGTAAGTTGGTGTAGTCAAATTTCTAAAAATCCAACTTTTACCCCCTCAAACTTAACCAACGAATTTATGGAGTGGTGCTTCTAGTACTTTTGGTTTTCTGGTACTTCTGGTACTTCTGGTTTTTTGGTACTGGTAAAAACTAGGGTTTCACTTTCTGGGAGATCTACCCACTGAAAAGGTGCACTGAAGGTACTAAATAACTCCTTGGGTTAGGGCACACTTTTCTAGATGGTTTTGAGGCTGGAACTCTTCTTCAATAAAAATCCCTAATTTGCATGTACGACAACAATGACATTTTTCTCTTTCTCTTGTGAAAGATGCTCTCTTAAGCTTAGCTCTGATACCATGTTGAGGTTTAAGCTATTATTGAGTTTATTTTATTTCATTAGATAACCATAGCATAGATACGATCACTGAGAAATACACAATAACAAGAGACACGTCATTTATCTTGGGAAACCCTCATGGGGGAGAAAACCCAACAAAAACTTCCTTAATATAGATAGCCAATATAATGCCAAGAGATAACTAAAACAAATACAGAAAGTCCTCTCCCAAGAATGTCTCTCTCTCTCTCTCTCTCTCTCTCTCTCTCTCTTCTTCTTCTCCAACTACAGCTCCAGACTTGCGCTCTGATCATCAAGTGAGTGAGTGAACAAATGAGGCGCTAGCCTCTCTTATTTATATAGTCTGTCATGTGTGAATTGGGGTGTCTTTTCACTGGCTGGGTGGACTTCTCATTCTAGGTGGTTATAACCACTTTAATATATTCTGGGTGGTTATAACCACTTTAATATATTCTGGGGCCGACTTTTCATTTAGCCCATTACAATTAGGGTTTGACCAATCTGCAAAAGGGGAGTTGGTCATTTACAATACCTGACATGATCAATCCACAAAAGGGGATTGATCTAATGAATAATACATCAATAATAATTAGAATACTCTTTGCAATTACAATATTTCAACAATGACCAATACTTTCTTTCCTTCAACCATGTCTCTCACAAAGTGATATTGAATATCAATATGATTTTTCTTTGAATGATAAGCCGATTTCTTCATTATAAAAATTTCACTCTGACTGTCGCAATCTACCCTTATAATAGCTTGTTGTACCAACCCAATACCTGAACACAATATTTGTAACCATACTGATTCCTTAATTGCATGTGTGGCTGCCATGTATTCGGCTTCTATAGTTGAAAGTGCCACTACAACCTGTCTTTTGCTCATCCAACTTATTTCTCCTCCAAACAGGTTAAACACATACCCACTTGTACATCTCCTATGATCTAGATATCTAACCCAGTCTACATCCAAAAATCCATGTATATCCAGCACTCTATTCAATATTTGTCTTCCTTGGTAGCACAATCCATAGCTAGAAGTGCCACACAAATACCTAAAAACCCTTTTTACCGCTGTCCAATGCTCCTTCCTTGGTTTTGACATATAACTGCTAAAAAATCCCACTACATGTGCAATGTCTGGTCTAGTACAAACTATTGCATACATCAAACTACCAACTATACTCACATATGTAACATAAGACATGTCCTCCTCCTCTTCCCGTGTCTTGGGACACTGATCCACAGATAAATTTACACCAACAGGAATAAGAACTTTGACCGGTTTACATTCCTGCATATTAAACCTTTGCAATATTGTCTCAACATATTTTCTCTGATTTAACCAAAGTTTCCCCTTTTTCTGATCTCTTTTAATTTCCATGCCCAAAATGAAATTTGAAGCACCCATATCTTTCATGTCAAATTTAGAGGACAACTAAGTTTTCACATCTTGGATAATCTCCTTGTTATTTCCTGTCAACAACATGTCATCCACATACAAGACCAAATAAATCAAATGATCACCAATTAATTTAAAATACACACAATGATCCTCTTTTCTTCTTGTGAAACCAAGTCCCAACATATAGGTATCAAATTTTTGATACCACATCCATGGTGATTGTTTTAAACCATACATGCACTTTTTCAGCTTGCATACCAACTCCTTCTTTCCCTCCACAACAAATCCTTCTGGATTCTTCATATAGATTTCTTCTTCTAGGTCCCCATGTAGGAATGCTATCTTCACATCCATATGTTCTACTTCAAAATCAAATGAAATAAAAATAGATAACATAAATATTATAGAGGTTAACTTGACAACAAGAGAAAAAATATCACCAAAATCAATTCCCTCAACCTGGGAATAACCCTTTGCTAATAACCGAGCTTTGTATTTCTCCACTTTTCCTTCTGCATTAAACTTCTTTTTAAATTCCCATTTTCTTCCAATGGGATTTCTTCCAATCAGAAACTCCACTAGATCCCAAGACTCATTCTTATCCAAGGCTGCCATTTCTTCATCCATGGCCTTTTTCTAGAGATTTTCATCCTCTAAATCCAATGTTTCCCTGACAGTTCTAGGATCATCATCAATAATAGACAAAACAAAATTTGAATGGAAATTAGATGGAGTATACCTTTCTGATAGCCTTCTTTCTCGAACTGATCTCCTCAATATTGGAGTATGAGGATCTTCTTCTTTTGATTTATGTTCTTCTATAGAGTCTGATTCATCATCCTTTAAATCAAACTCTATTTTCTTTGGTTCTTCCTTTCTTGGTAGGGCTTCCTGTTTAACAATATCCTTCATTTCTCCAAATACCACATCTTGGTTATACACTACCATCTTAGTTTCTGGGTTCCAAAGCTTATAGTCTTTGAGACCATATTTATATTCGCTAAAGATACACTTTTCAACCTTCTTATCTATCTTACTCCTGTTTTCCTTTGGAACATGAACATATGCTTCACATCCAAATACCTTGAGATTTGCGAGAGAAGTTTTCTTACCAGTCCATACCTCTTGTGGAGTCTTGTCATCCAACTTTGATGAGGGTGATCTGTTGACCAGGTAACATGTAGTACCCATTGCCTCTGCCCAAAATTATTGTCATAACCTGGCACCACTGAGCATGCACCTTGATTTTTCCATCAGCGTCATGTTCATCCTTTTTGAAACTCCATTATTCCAAGGTGTATATGGAGTAGTCTTCTACCTTTCTATACCGCACTTCTTACAGAATTATTCAAATTGATTCCCACATAACTCTCCGCCATTATTTGTCCTCAACACCTTAATTGTTTTCTCTTTTTGATTCTCAACAAGAGACTTAAACTCTTTAAACCTATCAAAGACTTAATATTTATTCCTTAGGAAATGTATCCAAGTATTCCTCGAGAATTCATCTATAAATGAGACATAGTACACAGATTTTCCCAATGATGGGACTAATACAGGTCCAAAAACATCACTGTGAACTAGTTGTAAAATTCCTTATGCCCTCAATGCACGAGAGGGGAATATTACCTGATTTTGCTTCCCATATATACGATGTTCACAGAAATCAAAATCCATAGAGCATTTAGACATACCTTCAACCATACCTTTACCGTGTAGTAGTCGAAGACCCTTCTCTCCGATATGCCCCTATCTTTGATGCCACAACATAACCTTTTCTCCAGAGACTGTAGGACTTATTTCTTCTTCAAATCCAATATCAGGAACAATGGAACTATTACAACCATCACTAATAGTGCTTCCTTGCATCTTATACAAAGTTCCAAACCGAACTCCCTTCAACAACACCATTGCTCCTTAAACCATCCTGCAGGTTTCCTTTTCAAATATTGTTTTTACCCCTTCATCATCCATTTTGCTTACAAAAATCAAATTTCTGGCCAATCCTGGGATATGTAGAACACCAAGTAGTGTTCTAATCCTTCCATGTATGAGCCTCAACTTTAATTTTCCTCTACCTATGATTTCGGTTGTCGAGTCATCACCTAGGAAAACATTACCTGCATCATACCTTTCATATTCACAGAACCACTCCTTGTGGGGAGCCATATGAATGGATGCACCTGAGTCAACCAACCATGCCTCATGATATGCACGTGTTCTTAAAGAAGCCAAGTTCACATCCCCTCATTTTTCCTTTGAGGTCTTTTCTTCTGTAGAAGGAGATTCTTCATATCCCTTCTTTTTCTCAACTTTGGATCTAAACTGCTTCTTGTAGTGCCCTTCTTTTCCACATCTCCAACATACATTTACAAAATTTTTGGAAATTTATATCTACCCTTAGACTTAGATATCCCACTTGAGAACTTATATATATTTATTTCCTAGGAGCATCCTCTTGCAAATAATGCGTCTATGCTCCGTCCTTCCATATTATTCCATCTCATCTCCTCCGACAGTAAGGATGACACCACTTCATCAAACTTCAAGGTAGTTGTATTACTACCTATGGCCATAACTAGACTATCCCATGAGTTTGGTAAATAACACAATAAACTGATACACTATCTTCATCTTAAATTTTAATCTCAACATGTACTAACCGACTTACCATAGTATTGAAGGCATTCAAATTCTATGCTATTGAGTCTCCATCTCTCATCCTCAGGTTATACAACTTCTTTCTTAGGAATAGTTTATTTACTAGGGACTTAGATTGATACAACTTCCCCAAATTATTCCATAAATCCTTGGCTGTAGCTTCCTCTGAAACATTCAGTAATACTGAATCTGAGAGACATAGTCGAATTGTGCTCTTCACCTTCCGATCCAACTTTTTCCAATCATTTGCTGAAGTTACTGTAGGTGCAGTACCTAGATCTACCACGATCCACTGATCTATGTCCACCAAAAAATCTTCCATCTTGAGCTTCCACAACTCAAAACTTTGCCCATTAAACTTCTCAATATCCATTTTTGAATTAATCTCCATTTCTTTTCACCTAAAAAATCAATACCGCAAGTATCCCACTATAACAAGGCTTATCACAGTCCCGAGCCAAACCCTTGACCATAAAGGTATCCCCCTGAAGCCAACAAAGATTTGATACCAAATGTAGATTTTAACCTTGTATAATATTTACTGCAAATAAATTTTCAGTAAAAGAACATAAAATATACAATGACAAATACAAACATTACACAAAGATTTTTCCCCTGGAAACCCAAACCGGGAAAACCAACATATTCTATATACATTCATAGTGATACATTGTTTACAATACAATATACATATAGGATCCAATCGCATCCAAAACCCTAACCCAATGACCTGGATTAGTGGAAAACCATAATTCCTTAATCGGAAATAGAAAACCATCGGAAAAAAACCATGTGTCGAAAAACCGCCCAACAATGGACAAGAAAATCGAGGCAACACAAAAGAGGAGACAAAAATGCGACATGTTTCTTGAGGAATTTTTTTTTCTCGGGGGTGTTTCCCCTGAACCTTTGCATGAGGGGGATTTCTCCCTCTTATACCCCCCAAGGGGGGCCTAGCGCCCCCCCTCAAAGAATATAGTACATACCCAACATGTGCTTCCTAGGGGTGCCACATGGAATGTTTTTACTGGCTCATTTGGCAACCTGAAATACCAAAAATAGGTGACACATGGCAGCCTGTGGTGCTTCCAGGACATCCTATTGACATCACCCTATATGAACTGGTGATGACATCAAATGTATTGAAAAGTTGACTTTGACTGGGTTGACGAAAAGTTTGACTAGCCATAACTTCTTCATTCTTGTTCTATTTGAGGTGCCGTTTGCACCACTGGAAATTTTGCAATGAGCACTTTGACTTGGCATTATTTTTGCTGAGATTTGAGGAATTTGAATATTTTCCCTTGTATATCCTTCTGGATCATTCCTCCCCACTAAGAATCCTTTAGGCATCCAAAATTCTCATGAATAAACAAGAAGGTGGGGGAATTGCTCCCTGACTTTCTCTTTCTCAATCCACCATGCTTTACTTAGATGTGTGCCCTTCAGGCCCACTCGAAGATATTCTTCATCACCCCTATGTGAAGTACTCTTCCTTCTATCTAGGATGATATCTTCCTTCAACTTGTCGAAGTGCTTAGGAGAAAACTTGTCCACTGAAGGTACTGAAACACTCTCCTGCCGATCAATGATCATTGGAGGCTCGTAAAGTTTTAGGTTATCTATGTTTACAACTGAGTATATCTTCATGTATGGTGGTATATTGAGGTGAAAGGAATTTTTGCCAATTTTCTCCAAGATGGTGAAGGGTCCATATCTAATGGGCTTGATATTTTTTTCTTCTCCCTTCAACCCATCCTTGCTGATGTGGAGCCACACTTTATATCCCACTTGAAACTAGTGATCAACTTTGTGCTTGTCATGGCAAGTTTTGTGCTCTACTTGACTCTTTTCCAACTATTCTCAGAATGTCTGATGTACCTGCTAGAACCTTTGAATGAACTTTCAGGCTCTATCTTCATCTCTTTGTTCACTTGAGCCGACGTCTTTTCTAAAATCCAAGTCCAAGGGAGCCTTAGGTAAATACCCTAAACATGTCTCGAATGGTAAACTTTGTGTGGAAGAGTGCGAGGATCGGTTGTATGCATGCCAGACATACTATATATGATCATCCCACAACTTGGTATGTTTGTTGCAGTAGCCTCGAAACAAATGAACCACTATTTGGTTTACAACCCCTATCTAGCCGTCGGTCTATGGATGGAAAGCGATACTTCTCTTCATGTTAGTATCCATCATTGTCCACAAGATTTTCCAAAAATATCCAAGGAGTCGAGTGTCTTGATCCGAGATAATGGATGTGGGGAGTCCAAAGTGGAAACGTACATGCTGAAAGAAAGGGTAAGCAATTTTCTTAGCAATGATCTTATTTTTACATGGCATCAAGACACACATCTTGCTAAACCTATCCGATACTACATACAAGTAGTCATGACCTCTTTTTGACAAAGGAACCCCCCTACAAAATCCATGGAAATACTTTCCCAAGGATAAGAAGGAACATGAAGTGGTGTGTACAACCCCAATTTTCTATTAGCGGGCTTACAAGTTGAGCTCAACAAGCACCCCTTTACATATTTGGTTACAATTTATTTCATTCGAGGATAATAGAAAAACCTATGCAAATGTGCCATAGTATTACCTGCCCCAAAATGCCCAAATACAATGGAAGTGTGTGTTTCCTTGATTACATGCACTCTTTCATTGACTGGAATACAAGCTTTCCCGCATGGTAGAGTAATTTATCCTACACATAAAAATTCTCCACCTACAAACCACGAGTTAGCCTCTCATACACATCCTTGAAATCTTCATCATTAACATATTGTTCAATATAACTCTCATGATCTAAGGAAACATTCTTTAAAACAATGGATGCAAAAATAGGAGGTCTAGAAAGCATGTTCGCAACTTTGTTACTTGTACCCTTCTTATATCTGATAACTAAATGTAACTCTTGTAAGAATCCCATCCACCTGTAGTGTCTTGACTGCTATAGCTTGGTATATGACTGGAGATATTGAAATGGTTGGTGATCAGTGTGTATGATTGTTTCCTTTCCCATTAAGTAGTGTTTCCATTTCTTCATGCTTTGTACCAATGCATATAGTTCTTTGTCCTATGTAGGATAATTACAAACAACCTTAGAAAAAGTTTCATAATGAAAGCAAATAGGCTTATGTTGTTGCATTAGGACTTCTCCCATGGAATAGGCATTGAAATTAGTCTTTATTTCAAATGGTTGTTGTAGGTCAGGTAGAGCTAGCATTGGTGCGGTGCTAATCTTTCTCTTCAATGTGTCAAAGACATTTATTTGTTTTCCTCCCTACTGGAAGGTTTGTTTCACATTGGTTAAGGCATGTAAAGGTGATGTAATGTAGGAGAAGTTTGCAATGAACTATATCTAGTATTGAAATGCCCCTAAGAAACTCCTAACCTATGTAGCTAATGTTGGCTTAGGCCATTTTACAACGACTTCAACTTTGGAGGGGTCTATCTTTAGTTGACCACCTCCTACAATATGACCCAAGTAAACTAATGATGTTTTGCCAAAGTCACACTTTGACAATTTCACATACAAATATTCCTTTTTAAGGACATCCAACACTCTCTTTACATGCGTTACATGTTCACTCCAAGTCTTATTAAAAACAAGAATGTCATCTAAGTATATGATCAAAAAATCATCAAGGAAAGGCCTAAAAATATTATTAATGGCTCGCATGAATGTCGTTGGAGAATAAAAAATCCCAAATGGCATCAAAATCCATTAAAAAAGATCCTACTTTTTTTTGAAGGTAGTCTTCCATGTGTCGCCTTCTGCAATTCTGACTTGGTGGTATTCACTCCTTAAATCCAACTTGGTGAAGTACAGTACATTCTTCAACTGATCCAACAAGTCATCTATCTAAGGAAAAGGGTAGCGGTTATTTATGGTGATCTTTTTGAGAGCCCAATAATCAACACATATTTCCCATGTTCCATCCTTCTTTGGCACCAACATGATCAAATAACAATAAGGAGACGAGCTAGGTTAGATGAATCCTTGGTCCGATAAGTCCTGTACTTGTTTCTTGATTTCTTCCATTTCCATAGTTGACATCCTGTACATGCCCACATTTGGAAGAGGGACATCTTGTTGAAGATGTATCTCATGCTGAATCTTCCTCTTAGGAGGCAATCTACCTGGTTTATGAAATATTTCATCATAGTTAGATATAACATCAATCATTTCATCTTTGTGGAAGGGATCAAATTCCTTGAAAGCACAATATGTCTTAGCATCTTTTTCCCTTACAACCATGAGTACATATTTATTATTAGTGTTTATGAGTATTTTCATCTGGCTAGCACTAACAAGAGTTGTGATTGTTTTCATACAGTGATCCCTTACAATGTATTCCACTCCACTTTTGTGAGATGGTATTTGTTCTCATTTCTAAAGAAGATTACATTCCTATCATAAAGGAATGGGATTCCCAAAACTATTCTACATATATCAATTGGGACAACATCTAAACTGACCTCATCTATCATCTTTGAAGCAAAACAAAATCTAACCCTACACTTCTTGGTAACATTTTGTTTTGCATTATCAGTTACCCAACCAAGAGGGTAAGGTTTTGGATGAGATTTTGTTTTTAGACCCAACTTTTAAACAATAGTTTCTGAGATCAAATTTACTTGAGAAACAAGATCAAATAGAGTGTCAATATTTGTGTGTTTAGATACAACTCTAATATGAAATAATTCACTTCTTCTTCTTTCATGATCAGGAGATGTATTAGTGGAACCTGAACCAACATGAAATGAACTTTTACCTTATACTTGCACAACTTTAATCCTCTCCTCATCTCTTGAATTAGAACCGGGGTCTTGTTTCATTGTTGCAACCGTTTTTGGCTTCCCTTTTTCTCCAAATCTCTTTGGATTTAGATTTAGGTGTAGCTTCTAACAGTGCTCATCATCATGCCCATATTCTTGCAATGTGTGCAAGAGGGATTTTATTCCTCTTTCTTTTTTATTGATTTCTTCTTTTCCTTTCTCTTTCCTTTGAAGTTGTTGTCCTTGAACTTGGAAAATTTCTTTGGTATTCATGTACATTCTTTCCCTTGTTCTCAAGGTGAGTTGCTTGCATACACAATTCATATAAGTTTATGGGGTTACATAATAACAATGTATGTCGAACTTAACTCTGGAGTGCACCAATAGACTTTATAAAAGTTTCATGAGAATCTAAAGCAATGTTTAATGCAAGTGCTTGTTTCATAAATTCCTCTGTGAAACTCTGAACATTCTGACCTTTAAAATGTCTTAGATTTTTCCATTCCATAATGGAATTTTGAACATAACCCAGTGGATAAAATTGATTTTTCAACGCATATGTTAATTCAGACCATGAAGAAAGGAGTATACCATTATTCTTACTCCCTTTCTAAAGTTTTCTCTCCCACCAAACAAGGGTTGTGTCTTCTAGCCGAAGAGGAGCCAACTAGATCTTTGCCTCTTCCTCTTCGATATGTTTTACATGAGAGTAAAGTTTGATTTGTTTGATCCAATTATTAATCTTATCTAGATTAGCTTCTCCATTAAACATAGGAAAATTAAATTTCATATCTAGTTTCAACAATGGATTTTTAGAAGTACTTGAATGAAAACTAGAATGCTGAGAATGAGAGGAAGAGGAAGAAGAGATTGAACTTGAATATGGTGATGGAGGCTCAGGAGGATCCCCTCCAGTTCCATGGTTCATTGAAGAATTATCCTCTTATTTAAGTTTCTTCTTCTTCTCCTTCTTTGAAATTGTCTTCTTGTAATTTGAATACAATTTTTCTACCATATCTGACATCCTATAGAAGATATTATGAAATTTATGCTCATGCTCGACACACCTCTCATCATCATCCATTTTCCTTCCTTGAGTTGCACGTCCAATCTATGGGTTGAAATTCTTAAGTTTTCCTTCACCTGCTTTGAGCTTGGCCCTGGTAAGCATTCTCACTCACAATTCAAGTCAAAGAATATTTCTCTAATAACAACATGATCTTGGATATTTTCATAGATGAAATTACATAAATTGCATTAAGAGTACGAATCAAAGTTTATGTGCAACATTACTTAAAGAAGGAAGAAATATGGAGAAAAGAAGAAAGATGAGACAATAACACAATATCTTGATAACAGAGTTCGTCCAACATGGAGTAAGTCTTCGAGCCCTGCTTCAAAGTGGAGATGCTTTATATTATTCTCAATAATAAAATTGGCATAAATACATCATTATACCTCTAGTTTGAAAATGACCTTCATATATGTTTCCCAGATGCAGAAATAGACATCACCAGTGGACTTGTGGTGAGAAAACGTGTAGAAACAACTGTCAAATCATCCAAATATGACACTGGTCATCCCAAGCCCTCCTAGGATCTTCATCTCATTTTGTGTGCCATTGGCCTTTAATAAATGACTTCTCTGCATCGAATTCCATGCCTATGTATGGCCTCCTGTGGCCCCTCTTTCTGTACTCAGGAAAAAGTGGGTTTTTAATAATTTGTGTGGGCGGAATTTCCAAGTTCACCCGTTAGCTCGTTGGCAATTGTTACTATGTTAAGGTGTCGGTTGGGGGGAGGTCCCAGGGTCAAACCCACAGACCCCCCATTTTTAATATTTGTTGTAACTATGCATTATATATGGATCAAAATCCATATTATACCCCAACCATACAATATTCAAACCTTAATTTAAAACTCCAGCCGATTTGGTTTGGATTGGATAGGTGCACGGTTAGGCCCTTCTTAATGTTGTTGTCGGTTTTGGTACTTGGAGGGATCTCAGAAAATACGACCACCAGATTTGGTGGGCCATTGTCCAATGAACATATATATATAATTTGTTTTTACCCAACCCTCATTGGGATTTTTGGGGATGCCACGTGGAAACCACTAATTAGGCCATGTGGTGCTCTTTAATTCGCTGCACATGGTCCGTCAACAATGCCACTTGTCACTCAATTAGGCTGCCACATGAAGGCCTCTAGGTGGTGCCATGTTGGACTTCTTGGGGGTGCCACATGGTATGTTTTTACTAGCCCATTTGATAACCCAAAATGCCAAAAATAGGTGACACATGGAAGCTTGTTGTGCTGCCACATCAGCCTGTTGACGTCAACATGATGTCATGATGAAATCACCATGTACAAACTATTGATTATGTCATTTGTACGAACATGTTGACTTTTAATGGCCATAAATTCTTCATTCTAGCTTCGTTTGAGGTGTTGTTTGGACCTTTGGAAAGCTTACGACGAGCACTTCGACTTGACACTATTTTTTTTGAGATTTGAGGACTTTGAATTTTTTCCCTTGTAGATCCTCCTGGATTAGATAGGTATTCCCATCACTTTAGAGATGAATTGATCACCTCAAGGGGGGAATCCCGATGACCTTGGTGGGAATGATATGGAAAGTGAAAATATGATGAAGAGTCTCCCTATAGGTCAATGATGGAAGGTAATAAGGGCTTGAAAAGAGTATGGTATATGTGTCAGTGTTTCATGGAAACCTGCACAGGAGATCTAGCTAAAGAAAGTACAAACAAAGATTATCAATAAAGGAAGAGAGATTCAATATGGAAGAATGAGAAAATATATTCACACTACTCCAATGAGATGATGATTGATACATAGATCATGATCAATATGATCCAATGAATGAGTGAAATACACTCATATATAGGGCAAAGCATTCCATAATTAAGAAAAGCAATCAAGCAGTTAGCTTTCCTTATGAATGCATGCATGCATAATAGTGATGGTAAAAATAGAAAGTCTAAATAGAACTAGTCAGTTAACTCCCACTGAACTAGTGTGTCGAAAATAGAAATTTCTCCAACACCCCCCTTGAACATCACTATGGAGTAAAAAATGAGTCCCGTCTACTAGGCCATTTTAGGTACTCATGTAAAAAGAAATTAATGAACACTGGATAAAAGTGAGGAAAGAGGGAAAACCACATGGGAACCCCCCCCGTCAAAAGATAATGTATCAAAAGAAGAAAATGATAGTTGCTAGGCAACTGTGTTCTTCACTGCAAGATGATCCCGCAAAGTCTGAAACTTCTTCTCATTGAAAGTCTTCGTGAAGATGTAGAAATATTTATGGATCTGATGAAGTCCTTTGGCAACCTGTCGGGCCTTTTAGTTCTTGATTCTGTGGACCCATCTGCAGCCAAAAATATTCCTTTCTGGTGGATGTGGAACCAAATTCCAAGTCTGGTTTTGTAGGAGTGATTCATACTCCTTCTGCATGGCTGCTTGCCATAATGGATTTCCCACAACCCTATTGTAGTTCTGTGGATCAATAGATTGAACCATATAGAAATGCATGGACATCGCAGGTTCTGAAGCTGAAAATATATGAGAAGGCTCCTCATGCTGAGATCGAGTCCTCCTCGAATCCAATGGATTCCCTGCAAGGTTGCCTGCTTCCTAGAGTGTGGTATGTGCCTTCTTGGGCATCTACTGAAGCTTCAGTGCTGGCTTCTTATCTGGATGTACTACCTTCTTATTTCCATGTACATAATCTAAGTGTATGAAATCATCTCTGATGTATGAAACTGATGGAAGAACAAGAGTATATGCATGTTGCACCGGAGGTGCATGCAAATTACTCTCCTTATGTGTAAGTAGAATGGAGGAGTCATCGTAAGAAAACTTAGTGAATTTATACAACCATGATTTGTGATCCACCTCACCAATTGCAATGATGGAATTGACATGCATGTCAGTTAATGAAACTGAATCTAAGGTAAATTCAACCTTTTTACCTTTCTGAGTGATCTGATAAACTGAGAGCAAATTCATAGAAAGATTTGGAACATGTAAAACATTCTCAAAACTGCCATTGTGGAGTTCCACTCTCCCTTCTCCTACTACTGCTACTGGAGTATCATCCCCCATGAGAATAGGGGGTCTTCAGCATGGAATCAAGGAAGCTAAAACTTCCTTTTTATCTGTCATATGATGGGTTGCACTAGAATCTATAATCCATGAATTAGATGAGGAATTAATTGCAACAAGAGCATGATGATTGCCTTTCTTAGGAGCATGATCTTCTTCCTTCTTCTTCTTGAATCCCTTTGGAATGAAGTTTCCAAGGTTGTTTTGTTGAAGTGCATGTGCCATAAGACCGATATGTTTCTTCATGCATGTGGATTCTTCATGATTCGTTTTATTATATTAAGTGCATTTCTTTCCCTTCTTCTTCTTCTTGGAATCTGAAGAGTCTTTGGAACCTGAAGAATCATTAAAGGATCTGGAATATCCCTCCTTCCTATTTTGTTTGAATGACCCTTTTCCATCCTGCATGGTGAGTGCATGTGATTTGGGATCTTTCATGAGGCCCATATGTATGATTTTTTTCTACTCTTGTGTAAGAGACTCAATGAACTGAGCCAATGTAGGCATTTTCCAATTTGTTCCAAAAAGGCATATGCCAGAATGGAAATTGGAGACATATATAGTGTATTATGGTCCTAGCTTGGCCAAGATTGTTAGAATAAGTTGTTTCTCTTGTGTAGACTTATCAATACCACATTCACCCAAGCTTAATAGCAAAGATTTAAATTTAGTAAAAAAATATTGTATATTATCAAAACTTTTAGGGTCTAAGGTATTCAACTCTACCTCAAGCATACGACCTCGCATCTCATCATGCTTTCCAAAGAGTTCTTCCAAGGTGGTCTAGATCTTGTTTGGAGTCTTTCATGTAGCAACATGAAACCACAAATTAGTGGATATTAACTCAAGAAGTAGTCCCGTGGCCTCATCCTTATGGTTCACCCATCTCATTTCTCAATCGCTGATGTAGGTTCTGTTTCTGTCGCTAACGTCATATTATACAATCCTTTCCTTCTGAGTTGGAATTCTGCCTTGGGCTTCCAATCAAAATAATTGTATGGTGTGAGGATTACCACCAAGTTTGGTTGTATAATAGTTTTCATATCCGTCTCTCCCACTGATTCCAAGAACCCCTAAAAATTTACTCTCAATCTGCAAGTGAAAAATTAAGAAATTAAAAATTCATATCAGTTTCAGGAGATGATATTGCGACTTACTTTCTGAGCAAATGGTGAGGAATCTCGCCAAACGGTTGAAAACCCACTTCCAAAATGGGTCGATTTACTTTCTTGGTGGACTGTTTCCTCGAAAACGTAATATTTTGGGAGCAATGAATGTGGAAAGGTCCGACCACAGATTCGTATCAGTTTCAGGAGGCTATCTTGCGGCTCACTTTTTGAGAAAACGATAAATAATCTCGCCAAACGGTTGAAAACCCACTTCCAAAATGGGCCGATTTATTTTTTTCATGGGCTGTTTCCTCAAAAACATAATATTTTGGGAGGAATAACTTCTAAAATTTACGACCACAGATTTATCTCATCGAAACCCTGATTTTCCTTATTCTTTGGCTTGTGTGTGTTTCTCCAAGCAACATAGCTCTGATACCAAGCCATATTTTCATGGAAATATGCACAGGAGATCTAGCTAAAGCAAGTGCAAACAAAGATTATCAAGAAAGGAAGAGAGATTCAATATGGAAGAATGAGAAAATATATTCATACTACTCCAATGAGCTGATGATTGATACATAGATCGTGATCAATATGATCCAATGAATGAGTGAAATACACTCATATATAGGGAAAAACATTCCATAATTAAAAAAAAAATCAAGCAGTTATCTTTCCTTAGGAATGCATGCATGCATAACAATGATGGTAAAAATAGAAAGTCTAAATAGAACTAGTCAGTTAACTCTCACTGAACTAGTGTGTCGAAAATAGAAATTTCTCCAACAATATGGTAGGAGATATGCCACTGTATAGAAAAAAAATCAAGGAGTGATGGTACCTGCTTGAGACATAAGGAAAACAAAGATACAAGCCCAATAATATGTTGTAAAATAAAGTTAAGCTTGTTTTCCCTAATTACAACAATAAACAATAATATATATCTGCAACAAAGTGATAATAATATCTTCAAATAAATTTGCTAAAGTCTAGATAGAATTGCAAGCGACAATCTAGCAATGACTATTTTAACTCAAGTATGAAAAAACAATGTTGTTGGTATATATTGGTACAGGTTTGCAGTGAGAAAGTAACAATGGTTTCATCATTTATTTGACACTTATACTTCAAGGTGGTTGGATGGGGTAATGATAGGTGGTTGTAGCCACCTTCCAGTTGTAGCCAGAGAACAAAGGGGGTTTTAGACTCCTTTTGGTTGGAGCCAAAGAATCAGGGAGTTGTATCTTCCTTCACGTTGGAGCCTACGAAACTAGGGGTTTTTATCTTCCTTCCAGTTGCAACTGGAAAAGAATGAAGTTGTTGCTTCCTATGAATGTATTTCTTTTGACAATATAAGAAAATAATTCCATGGTTTTCTCTTGCATTGGGTTTCCACATAAAATATTGGTGTACTATTTTTATGTGTGATTACTTATTGTTCACTGCTTATGCATACTATTCATATGGAATGTTATTGATAATATTCTCATAAAGTAAACATTGTGGTTAAAAAGGATTAAAAAGTATTAATATTGATTCACCCCCCTCTTAGTATTCCAACAATTGGTATCAGAGCAGGTCCTTCAAGAAGTAGTCTAACCACTGGATGGAGATCATGGAATATGCTAATATTGGAGCATCAATGTTTGAGGGTCAGAACTATGGGTTATAGAATATAAGGATGAAAATATTTTACAGGCACATGGATTTGATGTATGGCGAGCAATAGTAGATACAAAGCACCAAATACTCCCCCAACAAACAAGAATGAAAATAAACTAGAAGAAAACAATTCAAAGGTTAAAGGTACTATTTTGAACAATCTTTCTAATCCATTATTTGTTAAATTTATGCATTTTGACTCTGCTAAAGATTTCTGGGATAAGCTTCAAAATATTTATGAAGGAGATGCTAAAGTCAAGGGAGATAAACTCCAAAACTTTAGAGCTAAGTTTGAAAAATTGAAAAGGAAGGAAGACGAAGAAATTGTAGCCTATTCAAAAGGTACTCAGGTCTGGGAGAATAAATGAAGGAAAAAATCATTGTTCAAAAGGTACTCAGGTCTTTACCTATGAGATTGATCCAAATTTTTTTTCTTTAGAAAAAAAAAATAGACCTAAACACCTTGATCGTGGATGGGCTACATGTGATACTCACAGCCTGTGAAATGATAACAAAATAGGAGAACCCCATTACAAAGGAAGAAACATTCAAAGCATCCAATAAAACAAAGAAAAGGAACAAGCAAAAGATAAAGTCAGATAGTAGTTGCAACGATGATTCCGAAAATGATGAAGAAATGGAAAACTTCTCCAGGAAGTTAAAAGGGGGATCCAACAGATATAAAGGTATGCTTCCATTGAAATGTTTTCATTGTGGTGGTATTGGTCATTTTTTTGCTAAATGTCCTCATAAGAAAAAATGAAGTGACGAAGAATAAGATCATAACAAGAAGAAGAAAAATCAAAAGAATACAAGAAACATTTTTTTTTTTAAGAAAAGTCTTTGCACCAAGGAAGATAGTTCATCAACAAAAGAGGAAGAATACAATGACAACGATATAGAAATGGTACTCTTCATGGAATTACATGGTTCTGAGGAAGATTTTGTGGAATAAGGATAAGTTGACCTCATAGAAGAATTAATCATTACTCTAGAAGAGCCAAGGATTGAAAGAAAGAAAATAAAATCCCTCAAGGAAGAACTAAAAGAGAAATAAGGATCTCACAACTCCAATTCCGAGGAAATTGAGCAATGATAATGAAGTTTAATATCCAAGTGGAAGAATAAAAAAGAATGAAAGAGGCACTCAGAGTTCAATTAGATGAAAAGGACAAGAGGATTGAAAGATTGGTAGTAGAAATAATCACTTTGAGGAAAGATCTTCAGAAGCAGGATATGTAGCAGAATAGCACTAGAGTATTGGAAAAAATCATTATTAGTCAAAGATCATACCATGAAAAATATGGATTAGGATTAGTCAGAAAGAGAAAGGCTCAAGATCCAAGGTAGTAGAACAAAGAATCTATGCAGGAATAGTTAGAGGCTCTGCACCACCCAAAAGGTTCAGATATCAGAATCAACAACAACCAGCAATGGAGAGATCCTGAGAAGAAGAAGGATTCAAAAGCACAACACCTTTCAAAAGTTATTCCTCCCCTAAGTATCAAATTATTTTTCTTGGTTTATGTTATTCATGTAATAATTTTGGGCATAAAGCTGTGAATTGTAGAGCCAACAAAAAAATCAGAAATAACTATGAGGACTATTCAAGAAAATCTCATGAAGCACACAGAAGAAGCTACATCAGATTCAAATATTTAAGAACTGAAGTAGAATGATACAAATGTAACAACTTTGGACAGATGGCCAAGGATTGTAGATTGATTTCTCCTTCTAGAGAATAAAAATATAATATCAACAGTCACAGACATGAACCACAAAGAATATGGATAAGAAAGTAGGATCGATTTAACAATGAAGAATGCACACTTTCACTACAAGCTAAACAAAAGAGATGCGAATGGTATGTTGATAGTGGTTGTTCAAAGAATATGATAGGTGATATATATAGGTTTCTAACATTGAATAAGGAACTATACAGATCAGTTACATTTGGGAATGACAACTCAACCAAAATTATTGGAAAAGGGACATGAAACACAATGGGTTGGTTTTCATTGATGTCAATCCTTGAAGCAATTTTGGTAGCAAAATATGATAGCCTCAAAAATGTGGTTAAGTAACCCACATTTGTTCGAGGTATTTGGACATGAATATCATTAAATATGCAGATACGACTATCGTGGATGGATAGTACATGCCATGTTGTTTTTGGTGATATGTGGTACATTACATAGTTCTTCATGGTTGAGGAGATATGGATTAGTGAAGTTAGAGAACCCTCATGCGTTATCTAGAAGTCCCTAGAAGGTCAAAGAAGTCAATTATTCTAGAATCTCCTAGAAGAAGTTTACTATTCAAAGTGGTTGTAACTACGAGTTAATCATGGGTAAAGTTGTTGCAATAAGAAAATAATTAAAAATAAATTAGTTGCAACAAGAAGTGTTGAGTTTACTATTTATGGATAAAATGGTTGTAGGTGGGTAAAGTAGTTGAAAGTGGGTTATCCCTAAAAGAGGGAAGTTGTATTATATAAATTTGCACAAGTCTGAGGAAGTGAAGGTAGAGTGAAGACAAGGTTTCATGGCCACAATGGAGAGAGAAAATATCGCGAAAAACCCTAGTTAGGGTCATCCTCATGGGTCACCAAATAGACGTCCCATGAGGCACCCTCATGGGTTGCATAGAGCCTATCACACGAGGCCCCACTCGACACCTCGCCCACCTCACGCGAGGCACTATCAGACCTAAAGATGAGAGGTGATTTAGGTTGTAGAGGACAGGCAAAGGCTACCAGAAGTTCAATAGTGACCAAGTACAGTAGATCTGTCTACAAGTTCAAAAGGTATGCTATATACTTATGTGTAGTTGGATGTTGTTTTGCATGAGATATGGTCATGGGAGATTAAGTATTTTCCCTAGAGAGTCTATTGGATGTATGGTACATACTGTATGAGAGAAATATACAGAGGTACAATGCTGGTATGATTGGTATTTATCATTCGTACATCTTGTTGGGTTGATTGTTGAGGAATATATTGTATTTCTTGGTACATGATTAAGGGATTTTGGTTGAGGTGTGTTGCTGAAGTTGTTGGTACAGTTTGAGGTTGCATAACAATGAGGGTTTGATATGGTTGATGTGAGGGTTTATAATACTTGATTATTATTGTTTGAATATGTATGACACATGAATAGAGAGACATAGTTGCACACAATTTGAGTTATATTCTTGTGATATTGGGTATGAGATCTATGTTATTAGATCTGATCTGTTAAGGAGATTATTGGTACAATTTTTTGGTACACGTTATTGGTACAGGTTGAATACAAGTTATTGGTACAGGTTGAATACATGTTATTGGTATAGGTTGACTATAGGTTGACGGTACATATTGGTATAGGATTACAGTGATAGAGTGACAATGGTTTCATCAATTATTTGGCACTTATACTTCAGAGTGGTTGTATGGGGCAAGGATAGGTGGTTTTAGGCACCTTTCGGTGTTAGTTGAAGAACATAGGGGGTTGTATCCTCCTTCTGGTTGGAGCCAAAGAATCAGGGAGTTGTAGCTTCGTTTAGGTTGGAACTTGAGAAACTAGGGGGTTGTATCCTCCTTCCAGCTGTAGCTGGAAAACAAGGTAGTTGGTGCTTCCTATGAATGTATTTCTTTTGACAATATAAGAAAAGCATTATGTGGTTTTATCTTGCATTGGGTTTCCAAATAAAATACTTGTGTATTGTGTTTATGTGTGATTTCTTATTGTTCACTGCTTATGCATATTGTTCATATGGAATGTTATTGATAATATTCTCATAAAGTAAACATTGTGGTTAAAAAAGATTAAAATGTATTAACACTGATTCACCCCCCTCTCAGTATTCCAACAATTTTTGGGTCTACAAGTCATGCAAGAAGTATCAATGTTGGCTTCACATTCAAACTTTTTCTATATAAAAATGTGTCAAGGTATCAGCTGGAAAAGTATACAAAACCCATTGAATCTTAGGATTGATACAAAAAATTTCCCATGTCATGCACAATAATTTTAAAATTTAGGGTTCGACAATATGATGACCATAACAAATTAACTCTTCAAATTGAGGGTCAAGGCCCACGATAGGGTTTATTATCAAAACATATATATGGTAGGATGACATCCATTTCTTTTCCTTCTAATTCGACTACTTGAGTCATGCAAAGTCGAGCATACAAAACTTTAACTAGATTTTAAGGATATGGGTTTGAAATCCATAAAAAAAGAAAGAAAATATTAATGCAATAGGACAACCTTCAAATATTTCTCCAATTTTTTCTTGAGACTGCATATATTGATGAATGGAAAGCTGGATGGAATGGAGTATGCTGATTTCTTTTAATATGGTGACAATACTGTGTGAAAACAAAACTGGATTTAAATACACAAAGTTCACACAGTTTGAATTGGGAGTAATGGGTTTCGAAACAAGGGTCTGTGCAAGAACTATTTTATGTTGGAACATCAAGCATTGATGGTTCATCACACATATTTTGGGTTCAGTCGGTCGGACACTTGACCAACAATCGAAGATAGTCGACGATCCATATTATTTTGAGAATGAAATTAAGACAGATTTATAATAATGAATTACACATAAATATTGCAAGAAACAAATAGATACAATAATACAAAATTTCTATTAATGAGATAAATGTACAAAAAATGTAAAAATATAGAGTGAATGACTCGCTAGAAAGGTGGAAACGTATCTCTGAGATGGATTTGGGTGAAGGGTGCTCTGCTGCATTTCATTTTCGATAGTGAAAGTGAAAATAACATGATCTTATCATAGGTCATCAAGTGGTTAAACATGCTTATGACACCACACCTGCAACCCTAGACCATTGGGTGGCTCCTCCAAGAAAGAGATATCTGCGTTAGCCAACAATGTCATCTTCCCTACGACATCAAGTCCTTCAAGGATGAGGTATTGTGTGATATTCCCCCCCTTGAAGTTTGTGATTTTATTTTAGGCTAACCATACTTGTGGAAAGGACATGCTGTATATGATTCTATACCTTGTAGTGTTATTATTACTTTTGGTAGAAAATTGTACAAGAAACTAGAGGTAGCTCTGGCTACTACCATTTATTTGATCTTAGCTAAGCAATGCAGGAAGGTCATTTTCCAGACTGGGAAATTTGTCTTCTTCATGATTCTCTCTCAAAGTGAATAAAAGGTCACAACCACATCCTTGGCATCTGTATAGGTCCTCTCCATGCAGTAGAAGCAGGTGGAAAATATCATGGAAGAACAAAAATACATTTTCTCCTCACCCACCTGGTTACCACTGCACTATTGGTTCAAGCATTCAATCGATGTAACCCCCAGTGCACCTCTACCCAATGGTCAAGTATATCGCCACTCTCTGATGGAAAATGAGGAAATCAAGTGATAGATCCAATAGATGCTTCAAAAGGGGCACATCCGACCTAGATCATCACCTTGTGGGAACCCAATTGTACTTGTGAAGAAGAAAGATGGGACTTAGAAACTCTACATTGATTATGTGGCCCTAAACAAAATCACAGTCAGGAACCAGCACCCTATTCCCTAAATTGATGACCTTCTTTATCAGCTCACGAGAGCCAAGTTTTTAAGTAAGATTGACCTGAAGTCTGACTACCATTAGGTCCCAATAGAGCAAAATAATGTATGGAAGACTACTTTCAAGTATAAAGAAGGTGTTTTCGAATGGCTAGTCATGCCCCTTGGTTTGAAAAATGCTCCAACAACTTTCATGAGATTAATGGATGATATATTGTGGCCTTTCACCAATTATTTTGTGGTGTTATATCTAGATGAGATCCTCATATTCGAAAAGAATTGGGAAGAACACTTGCAACATATTTAGTAGGTCCTTCACACTCTTCGACAACACAAGTTATATGCTAACTTGGAAATATGCTTCTTTGGCATGAAAAGAGTCCAATACCTAGGCTACATTATTGATGAGCATGGTGTGCATGTGGATCCAACCAATATCTAAGTCATTCGTGACTAGACAACCCTGACCACACTAATCGAGCTTTGAAGTTTCTTAGGACTTGCCAACTTCTATCATAGGTTTGTGTTGGGATTCTCTCATATTGCATAGGCACTCATCCAAGTGATCGAGGGTGGTGGAAAGGTAAATTTCATGTGGGGGAAGTAACAACAACAAGCGTTTGATGATTTGGAAAATCACTTGTGCTCAAATCCAATACTCTTCTTACCCGATATGCAACAACCTTTTGAGATTAAGACATATGCCTTAGACTTTTTATTGGGTGAAATTCTCACTCAACACGGTCATCCAGTGATATATCATAGTGTTACACTATCATATCTCGTTCGTAAGTACCCCACCCTGAAAAATAAATGTATTCCATTTTACAATACTAACAACAATGGAAGCACTACAGTCTCGGGAAGGAGACATTCATCCACACTAATCACAAGCCTTTGCAATTCATGCAAACACAAGGAAAATTGCAAAATGACCACCATCAAAATTGGTCCACATAATTGCAACCATTCCATATCAACATCAAGTATAATATAGGGAGCACCAATCATGTCACTAACTATCTCAGTCGACCTCCAACTGCATCCCTAACCAGAGTTCTCCACTCGCGTGGCCATGAGGCATCCAAGTGGCCCCAACTCTACAAGAGAGATCCTGACTTCACTACCACTTACCAATTGTTGGGAACAGGTGCGACTGTCACTAAATTTCATCTTCATGACAAATATTTATGCCATCTAGGCCACTTGTGTTCCTTCAAATGATCTTGTGAAGCCGTTGAAGGTGAATTCCCCTGTGGACAAGTGGATTCCCTCTTGGCCTCCAGACTCCTAAGGCTAAGACAAAAAAGTGCTTAACATGGACACTGACTTCCTTTTAGATCTAATCAAGCTAATAAATGAAAGAGAAAGAGAAAGATATGTACCTCATTAACGACGTTTCTCCCTGCAAAGTCCAGGCTGAGCTTCGATCTTGAGCTCCCCGATAGGTCCTGCCAAAAAAACAAAGATACAATGGACTTCCTACTCTTATGAGATTAGCTCAATCATAGATCCATCTACTGCAGAAAAAATCATATGGAACAAGCACAAGTTTGAAAGAAACAGGACAATCATTGATTATATTAATGAGAACATGTAAAAGTACTTACAATCCTTTGAATGAAGGTGTAGCAGCTTCTTCCAGTTCTCCTTGTCCAACCCCTTTGCTCAAATAATCTCCACTGATTGCGTTGATGGCATCTCACTCATGAGATCATAAGTTTCACATCTCCAATGTTTTCCGTGTACCTTTCACCATGAGAAGGCCTCCTTATATAACCTTGGAGAGGTCCAACCACTTAAGAGATCTTTGGGATAAGTTGAGGATTCCTCTCCTTCAGTTGAGGATCTTCCCTAATATCATGCCTTGACCATCTATTTGAATCCAATTACCTTAAGGAGTTGAGGGATTCTTCCCTGATTTGCTTCAACAAACCCAGAATTTGCCAAAAGAAAGGGTAGCACTCCCCCAAAAGGGTGCACAGGGCACTTAAGCACTCCCCCAAAGAGGCTTAGGGGGCACCAACTCTCCTTGACAATGGGTAGGGGAGAGCTCCTCTCCAAAAGTCAGTTTTTGAGTGTTTTTTCCATGGAAAAGGGTTTGTACTCCCTGTCAACTGACTTTTCTTCTTCAAAATTAGTCTTTGGGGTGTCTTAAGTGTATTTTTGATGTCATTAGAGGAACGTCGACATGGGCAAGATGACAATATACTGTTTGTGACACTTGCAACACTTGTAGTTAAGATGCGACACTTGCGGACAATATGCAACACTTACAACACCTGTAATGATGACACTTGCGACACTACCGAAGTGAGTAATTTTGAGGTGTAACAGATTGCCCCCCAAAGTACGAAGTTAGAAGACGATGATGACTGAAGTAATTTGTAGACTTTTTCGAGCAAGGGTATGGACATAGAGAATCCGAAAAAATATGCACACAACCATCAAACAAATATTATGACATGTTTGAAAACCCAAGGTAGACATACCTATGCTTGAGTGATAAAGACTTTTTAAGTATGGTCACCATAAAATAAACTACAAATCCATAATTATATTGACAAAATGGTATAGCCACCACATATACAATGTGGATCTATACTCCTATGACCTGAACTGATCGTAGCCATGAAGAATACACAATGGATCTATGAGATGACAAGACATAGCCATGACCAATACAAAGTGGATCTATGTAACATTATATGTGTCATAGTTCAAAAGAATTCCTTCACAACCTGGGAAAAGTACATATAAGAGTGATAACTCAACCCAGGGTCTTCTTACCAATCCCGATGTAGTACAAATCTAACCATGTGAATAGATTTCCTGATGTCGAACATGGCAGAAACCACTTGATTACCGGTCAATGATGTAAATTGTTAACAAGCGCGAGGGAGATCACCATTGATGTCAATGATTCCCAAGGTAATTTAGTACATACCGACGAATGTGAATGAATGAGATTAAGTCGAACATCCGTGGAATCATTTGATCAGGGGTCAACGATGTAAACCCACTTTCGGACACGAGGAGGCATGCCATTGAGGCATACAGGTCCCAAGGTACTAACTGGTTTCTAAGTCTAGTTCCAAGATAATGTGCTGAAGTCGATAGGAATAGACTCATCAAAGGAGGGCCTTGATGTATCCCCCATCAATGACACGGAATTGACACAGAGATGTAGTATTGTGATGGTTGACTCTCAAAGCAGATACTTCCCTTGAACACTGAGGCACAACAATAGAAACGCGACATAGACAAAAACTTAATGATGCAGTGGATGTTGTGACTTTCGTCAGGTGTCCCAAAGGAGTAAAAGAAACTGAGAGGATTGGCTTAGTGCAGAGGTTCAATGGATTAAAATGTGTGCAAAGAAAAAGTGCCATGTTCAAGGGCGACTGTAAGAGTTACTGGTAGTGTTCTCAAAAACTATTTAGCTTGCTTCTTTCAATTTCCCCCCCATCCAGATAAATGAGTACCTCTTTTTAATTTAACGAGCTCGAGGAGCATAACACATGCTCGATATGACTGACCTTCGGTAAGTCCCTCTTCCTTTGTTTAACGAACTGGAATAAGTAAGGGTTAGGTCTCGTATGGGCCCTTCAATGTATGATCGTTTAACAAGTCCATAGAAGGTAAACTTGGTGGTTTTTAATATTTAGAGAGTCTGAAAACAACTTAAAGATGACTCCAATGTTGTCCTTTTTCGTAATGTTAGTCTCGCGGAGCTGAAAAAGAGATAAATTATCACTTGAAAGATGCCCTTTCAAACCTTTTAACTAGTGGGAAAGGAAGCAAGATCACTCGACAATATTTTCACATTTAGAGAGTCTGAAAAGAGTTTAAAGAAGACTCCAGGGGGTTCCTTTTTCGTGTATCCATGCGGGTCCAAAAAAGAGATAAAAGTTTACCCAACATATTCTCATGTGTTTGAGCTTGAAAATGAACGAAGACTATGATCATGAAGGTGACAAGATAAAATGAACAAACCTGCTTCAAAACCTGCCAATAATGTCAAAACTGCATTCCAGGGGATCAATAAGCCTTCAAACATTTTCCAAAAACCGCAAAATAACTATATCATATGAGAAAAATGAAATGTATAATAGTAAAAAGGGGTAAAAATTGTCATTTACCATTTCATTTATGTAGAGATTTGTAGCAGTGGAGAATTTGTGTTTTGGAGATGAATCTCGAATTGTTCGGTGCCAGAGCTACGGTAGATCATTTTCTTCGCTGTTTGGACCAGGTTGGTGTTCTTCTCCTTCTCTTTCATTTACATGATTTAAATTTTGTTTTAAGGCACTAAAAAGTTATGAAAAATGATGCCCTTGGTTAGCCAAAGTGCACAAAAAGCTCAACACTCCCTCTAAATTATGGGTATGCACTGCATGGCTTGGAAAACATCGGTCTTGACCCAAGGATGGTGTGCCAATGCTCTGATGTAGTGGTAATGGGGGCGATGTCTCAAAAAAACCACAAGAAAAATTCCTAAAAATGGCCCACGCACGTTCAATTTGTGAGGAGGAAGTTTTAAATTTTTGAACATTTAAATGGCTAATGTAAGGGTGGATTGATGTCCTCATGATCATATGAAAAGGGCATTGTTCTTTTTAAAAAAAATAAACTCATTTTTTAAAATTTTAAAATTGCCAAAGATTTGTCGAAATCATGATTTAATGAATTTTGTTGTTAATTGCAGGTGACTTCGACAACATGCTTGAGTGGAAAGAAAGAGGACACGAGCTCAATGATGTGGCCACTCTGCAAAGTACCCAATCGAGAGACGCATTGAGGAATTGCGGTCTCCTCAAATATTTCAAAATGAAAAAGATGAAGAAGGAGATTCTTCTTCTCGAATACATGATCGGGTCATGGAATATTGCAGAGAAAGGGTTCTATATAGGGACGTAGCTTTTGACCATCGAGCTGGAGGATGTATATTTCATAACCGGTCTTTCAAAGAGAGGGGTTCCTATAGCTTCATCCGGGAAGAGGGCACTTCTTGCACCTGTGGATGAGTATCTGGCAAACCATTGTGTCCCGAGAGCGAGGCTAGTCAGAGGCAGGATTTCAATCAAAGATATCAGAGACTTGCCTCTTTGATCCATATTTTTTTCAATCACAAGAATAGAAGGAAGTACTAGTGCACATCTAGTCTCAAGATCATAGGTGGATTATGGTTTACAGTGTTTAGAGCCAACACTATTCAACTGGAGTGCAGGGTTCCTTCAAAATGTGAAGGAACAAATCACGAAATGCAGAGGAGGACAACAAAATAAATTTGGGTATGGTTCATTCTTGGTTTCGTTCTTTTTAGAATTCATTCCACATATGCAACCTCATATTGCATTGGCAGTGTGACCAGTGGGAGAACCACATATGGAGTGGTGGACTAGCCTGTCCCCGAGACTAGGCTCAGATTCAAAGTTTAGATTTACCGGGGACTTCTTTGCTTGGCTGAGACGCCAATTGATTGTGATAGAATATTTTCGATACACCGGAGTGGATTTCTGGGGAAGCATGGACTTGGTCCTTCCAGTAGGAGAGGATTGGGATGCGTCACGTGAAAAACCAAAAATAATCTTGACAAGTGTTTTTTTAATTTTTAAAAACATTATATTATATATTTTTTGGGGGTACATAGAAGAATATTTAACAGACGTATCATTTCATATTGCAGATAGAGGAGTAGTACGTCCAACATATATTCCATCATTATGGCATCACAGAGATACTCAGGGTGTAGTTGATTAGGGGGTAGCAGCAGGAGAACTCCAAGAGGTTGAAAGAAACCTCCAAGGCCTCACGACAGGTATCCCTCCTCTTAGGAGGCGGGAAATACCACTACATCTACATAGACACACTGTGGGGGTGTCCGAGAGTCTTAACTCTCTACTGAGGCAAATAGCTCGTGCAGTGATATATTACTCTCAAAATAATGTGATGCAGGGAGATTAGGATCTTCCTAATGATTTGATAGTCTGTAGGACGATGTTTATGGGTGTGAGGACCCACATTTTGCCTATCTATGTACCATTTTTGATGTAATCAAACATTTTCAGTTACGCTGTATATATATATACATTTCCAAGTTTTTACAGTGCCAAAAGATTTTCAAATGATGTTTTTATGTGATGTGTTTTAATTTACATGATGATGTGTGATATGATTAATTTCCTTTATGAAAGATTATCTATGTGTGAGATACCTATCCATAATGTAATTTGCTAGCGAATCCTAAATGGTATTAAGTTGTCTTGGTATGTGCCGATATTAAATAAAATCAAACATTCGTTCAAGACGACGCACTCGTAGATGGAGACGTAGTAGGATAGGGTTTCGAATAGTGTAGATATGATTGAGTCGATATACCACGAGTTGAGAGTCCAGATGAACAATTGTGTGAGAAATTCCTAGGCAGGATGCTTCGGTTAAAATTCCAATGACATCATGATATTATGCCATGTTATTAGTTATTGATCCTAAGAAAATACCTCCTAAACTAACCAACCCATCAGAGTGGTAAATGACCCAAGCCGTGGAGGCAACATTTTGGGTGTGTCGACTAGCACCATCCGCAAACATGACAAAGATAGGAAAGGAAGATTTCATCTGCGCATGAAAACCACAAGACATAGTATAAGTGGCCAAGGAAAAACTCGAGCATGCAAGAGAAACGACACACCAAAAAAACAAAATTACAATAGTGTACAAAGCACGTATACTAGATGTCCTAGGCATAGTACTTCTTTAGGTAAAGCCCGTTCTGGGCTCGCCCAGGGAAACTCCATCATAATAGACTAGTTCATAGGCACCTCTATGTGGAACATGTTTCATGATGTAGGGACCATGCCATAGAGGTTCTAACTTCCCTGTCCCTAACTTATCGTGAGCCTGGTCATATACGAGGACTAAGTCTCCTTTTGAAAAAGTGAGAGGATGGACGGATTTGTCTTATTGATGTTTGATTCACTTTTGATACGTCTCATTAATGAGAGCAACATCACGACGTGTTTCATCCAGTCTAGTCAAGTGTAAGAAACATTCTTCTTCAACATAAGTGTGGGGCAGGAGTTCTACTTTAAGTTTTAGCGAAGGAATTTCGTACTTGATTGGTAAGATAGCCTCAATGCCATATACTAACTGGAAGGGAGTGAATCCAGTAGCAGTTTTTACTGAGGTCCGATAAGCCCAGAGAGCGGAAAAAAGTTGTAAATGCCAAGATGTCTTGTTTACCCCTACCATCCATTGGAAAATCGTTTTGAGGACCTTGTTGATAGCTTCAACTTTTCCATTAGCTTGAGGGTAGTAGGGAGATGAGTTCTCGTGGTGAAAACCCAACTTGGTATTAAACTCATTCATCATCTGGTTTTGAAAATGGGAACCATGATTAGTGACAATGGCTTGTGGAACACCAAGCGAGAGATGATGTGATTAAAAAAGAAAAGGGATGCAATACGACCATTGTTTAGAAAGGTAGGCATAGCCTCAACCCATTTTGTAAAGTAATCGTCGACGATGATTATATAACTGTGCCCCCTGGTTGAGGTAGGCTTACATTGCATGAAATCAATACCCCATTTTGAAAAGGGGCCGATGGAAATAACGGGATGCAGCGGAGCAGGGTGGGTGTGTGCCTTGTTTTGAAAAACTTGGCAGGGTGGGCACTTTTTGACGGCCTCCATACAATCCTTGAAGATGGAGGGTCAAAAGTATCTGGCACGTAAAATTTTCTGGGCGGTAGCCATCCCATAAAGGTGACCGCCACAAGCTCCAAGGTGACAGTAATTGAGGACGCGTTCAACCTCTTCATGAGTGAGACATCATCGCAGGACGGTATCAATGCCACGATGATATAAAGTGTAGTTGATAATAATATAATGACGAGAGTGGTGGAAAATATGATGACGTTCTTCGCAAGAGATATCTAGCTGAAAATGTTGTGTCTGGAGATAGATAATGATGTCTCCATACCAGGGATCAGAAATTCTAATGAGGAATAAACATTTGTCAGGAAGAGAATCTCTAGGCTCAGTTTCTTCATTAGCACGGGGAAAATCACAAATGAGTTATGCGAACACCAGGGACTTTTTAGATTTGGATTTGGAAAATTCAAGATCGAATTCTTGAAGGATTACGATCCATTTAGAGTATTTTCCCCCAAGCACCTGACGTGTCAGGATGTGATACATGGGGTTTGAATTTGCGATAACCATGGTGGTGCATAATAGAATGTAGTGACGAAATATTTGGACGACAATGATGGCTTCCTGAGCCAACTTCTCAACATGCGAGTAACGAAGTTCAGGTCCAGATAGAATTTTACTCATGTAATAAAACACATGTTCTTCATCAGAAGAGTCCTCTTGAACTAACACCATGGCGATATTGGAAGCAGAGGCCACTAAGTAAAGTTTATAATCCTTTGTATAGTTTAGAGGATGTAACAAAGGAGTGTTAGTCAGTGACTTCTTGAGAGCATCGAATGATTGTTGAGCAGTGTCATCCCAGATGAAAGGGGTGTATTTCTGCAACAATCACATTAAGCCTTTAGTGATCTCAACGTAGTTACGAATAAATTGGCGAAGAAAGTTTTCTTTCCCCTGCAAACTTTGGAGTTGTCATAGGTTGGTAGGTGGGGGTAAATCTATAATAGCTCGAATTTTTAAGTGATCCACCCGAATCCCTTCCTTGGAGACAATAAAGCCGAGAAGCCGGTCGAATTCGACAACGGAAATACACTTATGTGGGTTCAGACGAATGCGGTAGAACCGAAATCAAAGGAAGATAGACCATAGATGACCGAGATGGTCAGATCGACTAGATGAGTGGGTGGGTAATTCATCGAGGTAAGGTTCCGCAATATGTTTGATATCGTGGAAAGCATAGGACATGGCTCGATGGAACGTAGCCCCAACATTTTTAAGGCCAAATGGTAGCTTTTGATGCATGAAAGTTCCCCATGGGTAGATGAAGGCTGTCTTATGTTGATCAGCTGATAAGATGTCAATCTGGTTATACCCTGAGAAACCATCCATAAAAGAGAAAAATACACTACTAGTGCAATTATCTATAATCTAGTCGATAAAGGGTGTTGGGTAGTTGTCTTTTGGACAAGCCTTGTTAAGATCCCTATAATCAACACAGACGCGAATGGTCCCTTGTTTCTTAGTAACTGGAACGATATTGGAAACCCATTCTGTCAAGGGGACAGGATAAATGAAGCCAGATTTCAATAACTTTTCAACCTCTGTCTTAATAGTCGTGGTATTTTTAGGGTGGACTGGGTGGAGTTTCTATCGAACAGGTTTGACACCAAGGTAGGTTTTAATATCATGTACAATGATCGATTGGTCGATCCTGGGCATCTCTTCATAGCTCCAGGCGAAGACATTACATAATTCTTTAAATAAAGCAGTATAAGAGACCACTTCCTCGGGTGAGCAATTAGCTCCAAGGTTAATGTTTTCCACGACACCTTCCTTGATCAAAATATCAATAACGATCGTAGATGATATGTTGCCCAAATTCCCCTCAGAAAGAGTATCTTGTGTGAGGATGGGAGATTGCGGAAAATCGACAATATCAAGAGGGAAGAAAGAGTGTATGTCTTCTTGAATTTCTTCGAGAGGTGGAAGAAAAGAGGGCCGATGATGGATATCATCCCAAGGTACATCGTCGAGGCTAAGAATTTTCATTATGGATTCATCAGAAGGAAACATTTGAGAAATGTAGTCGATTGCAGATGACAATGAATTTAACCATGATGGTATCGAATACGTGTCAGGTGCCAAGAGATGTTAGTCATCTGAAGAGGGAGAGGCATATTGGATGGAAACGTATGAGGTTTCAGTTGGATTAAGTGGCATGGTGTCACCTAGTGCATCGAATTCCAATAAACTGGGTACAATCCAAGGGTTAGATGATTCCAATGATTGATAAATCGTAGTCGAAATCATATTGATCGGGGCAATATGATGTGCAGTGGGTGGAAATGGTGTAGGGAAGGTACGCATGAGGATAGAATATTTTAACAAGCCAATACCAACGCTTTCATATGTGATTTTTTGATATCCCAAGAATGGATTATTGTTGGTAGCAGGAGCGTGAGCGTCAGGTGTGCAGAAATCCAACTGATCGATGGTGACAATTTTGCCTTGATGAGGAAATTGCACACATCGAAAAAATGACGAAGCGACAACAGTCATAGCATAGAACCAACTTCTTTCGAGAAACAAATTGTAATCGAGGGGAGCATCGACCACCTTGATGTCAACAGAGACGGTTTTTCCACGTAATTGGACGGACATGGACTGTAAAATACCATGGGGATGGAAATCTCACCCATCGAAGGTGTGTAACATCGTTGGGGATTTTTGAAGTGCGGGTGATTTTAAACCTTTCCAACACGCTAAAGGCATGACACAAGTTGAGGCTCCCTCATCTAGAACAGTTCGGTGGATTTGTTGATTGTGAACAACAACATCAACTTGGAAAGCAAGTTGGTGGGAGATTCAAGACGCATAATTGTCCAGGTTAAACATGATATAGTTGGATGACTCAGGATAAACAACGCCAATAGCAGCCAAGAGCGTTCTAAGTTGAATTGGGCAGTGTTGTAGAACTTCTAACGTAGACATAACACACGGCGCTTGATCCAAATATTTAACAATGTTGTAGTTCTGGGAGGCACGTGAACTAGGATTAAAGGTATCTTTGTGGATAGTTCTCTTAGGAGGGCATAAGATAGATTCGAACATAGGTTTCTCAATCTGAAGTGGTCCAAATGGAGGAATAACCAATGGAGAACTAATGGAGGATGGTGATGGATCCTGTAAAGTACTAGTACCATTAGTTCCTTTTCCTTTGTAAGGTTTACTTGGTGTGTTGTATGTCTTAGAGTGAGTGGTCAAATTAATCCCATTAAACATATAAATATGTGCACTTGTCTAGGCCTCATCATGAGGATGGCTAGAACTGCCCCCAGGAGAGGGGGTTTGAGCAACCATGGATTGCTGCTGAGGAAAAGGTTGAGTAAGCACGATGGGTTGGGAATTTCCTTTAAAGAGTTTGGCATCTTCATACCGATGTGGAGAGTCTCGAGTGTAGTGATCATCACCAAAGATAAGACATGGGAACTTTGGTTTCCACTGTGGTTGATTTTCGTTATTAGGTGGTAGGTTTTGAGCTTTCGGTTGTTCATTATTATTAGTATTTTTGTTTTTATTCTTTGTCTTTTTCTTACCTCCAGTCTGTTGTGAGGATGTAGACTGAGTTGCATTTACCTCAGAGACTTGGGTATGAGAAGAGGTAGAGGGTGTGGTCGAACTAGGAGCAGATGTGTAAGTAGATCGAGGTGCAGCTCTAGTCAACTGGGATATATATTGAGCTTTGACAGAACCAATAACGCCATCCACATGAGATGAGGATGATGGATTATATGGATTGATATTAGCTCGAGAAACATTTAGAAGAAAATCATACAAAGTACCAGATTGTGAATAAACCAAATCTAAGTACTGAGCCCAAACAATGGTTTCTTCCTTGGTGACCTTGCCACCCATAGCAACATTGCGAGCGATCGGGGGTAAAAGTGATTTAGTAAACCATTCTGCCAATAATATGCCAGGAATGATTACCTTGATCATCCTTCATCGTCATCTCCACTCATGAATATAGTCAGAGATATGCACGGAGTCAGTTTGACGAAGGGAGGTCAAGAGTTCAATACCCATCTCATAGCGAATAGGTAGTTGAAAGTGTGTGAGGAAAGACATGGAAAGGGAGTTTCAATCATGAAAAGAAGCATGTGGTAGTTTGATATACCACTTTGCTACAAAGCCAGTAAGTGTTCGCTGGAAAAGACACAAATGTATAGAATTATCCATGAGGGAATTTGATGAACACCACAAATGGAAAGTCATCACATGGTTATTTGGATCTTCGCCAGATTTTCTATCAAATTTTAGAACATCAGAAGGAAGTTTAGATGGAATAACTGGCCAAAACGATGAATGAAAAATAGGATCATTAGTTAACTGAGACAAGTCTGGGAGATCTAGAGTCACAAGGAAAGGTAGTTGTTGGTTAATTTTCGGATGATACTAGTGTGGCATAGGAACACCAGTCGGACCATAAACTGGGTTAGGTGGATAATTGTAACCAGTAGGTCCTCCTACATACGGTTGTTGCTGGCAAGGATAAGCAGGATTTGATGATGGTTGAGAAACATTTTCATAACCGAGTGGGTTCTGAGCATTATAAGTCGGGTGATTTGCTTTCCCATAAGGAGGATAAACATTTTTCCCTTTAGGAAGGTAAGGAGTAGATATCGGAGGTGGATACACATTAGACCCATGAGGAGGATAAGGTTGTTGTCCCTGAGGACTCTAGGTGGTGTTTGTGATGCTTCCCAGATAAGGTTGTCCATAAGATGTTCCAGAAGGAACATGATTTAATACTCCTCCTTGTGGGTTATGATATGAGTGCCCCCCAACTTGGGGTTGGGTAAAAGTGCCTTCCGAAGATACTCCCTAGAATTTTGAAGGGTTTCCATCAAATGAAGGTTGCCCCCTACCAACGGTGGATTAACGATTGAGGTATGACTGGAAAAGGGAGGTTTCCCTCTAGAAGGAACATGAAAAGGGGGTTGTGTCCTGGGAGGGGTGGGGCCGCCATAGAATGGTGGTCCTCCAGGAAGGATAGGTCCGCTAGATGGTGGTTTCCCTCCAATCGATTGTATTTGGCTAGCAAGGGTCTGCATTCTCTGGTGCAAAGATGTCCCATCAAGATCGTGCAGAACATGTGGAGCTGTAGAGTGAAAGTTTGTAAAAGCGGTCGTAGGGATCGAAGTGCCTTGGAAATGAGTATATGTGATGAGTCCAACATTAGGATAGACTTGTGCTGACGCAATAGTAGGGTTAATGAAATAATCGATGGGGTGATTGATAGTTTGACCGGATGGTCTTGTTTCACTAAGAGGGTCATGAGGATGAAAGGGTTGTCGAATAGATTCAAAATGCTCATAAAGATCATGTCCTGATGAAGTCCTCCATATAGAACGAGTAGGTGTGGTATTCATATCTACTACAATGGTAGGACAAACATGAGTCCTATACTCATCACCAAAGGTTGGTTCTGTGGATCCCATATATGTTTCGGTAAAAGATCTCTCCTGTAATTGTGGGACCTCTTTGTCTATGACGTTCCCAAGGGAGTCTAACCGAAGTAAAAATGGTTCGAGAAGGTTTACCGACACAGATGTAGTGCGAGGAGTGGGATTCTCAACTGTAACCAAAGCGCCTTCTTGATTGTCTAACGAAGGAGTAACAACACTCTCAACGTCAGATTGATTTTCTACCTCTCCACGGTAGTTGTCTTCAGGAGGGTTAGGAAGTAAGGGTTGGTAGCCTTCCAAAGGCAGTCCTTGCATCCTATGTGATCTAAAAATACCTTTATCATCTACAGGCTCAATTTTGGAGAATAACAGTACACACTGAAAATCTAGGGCCAACTAGCAAAAAGAAACAACATACGTTAATAAAATATAGGTATCAAAACCAAGAAAACAAGACTTCTCTTGATGATCGTACTAGTTGGTGATGAAATCCAACATTGTGTGATCAAGTCAAGGAGGGGATAGGATATGGTGGAACAATTACAATGGTGACCTGCTTAACAGACTTTCACCTTGGTGCAAGCTTCCATGCAGTAATTGTGGATTTACGCTCCAAGGAGCCCGAGTGAGTTTGACCAATGTCTGTTCTAGGTACGGTGAGACTTCCCTCCACCGTCACCTCGTGTAAGTACCTAAGGATTATGGAAACTAAGGACACCAACTCGCAATCAGCCCCTAGGTGGGTACAGTCGATAGTCCGATCCAAACAGATGAGCAGGATAACAAGTCTGAAATCAACTCAAGAGGCTCCCACACATAATCATGGGTATACCTTCAAGTGACCCCCAATATATGATCCGACCACTACAAACATTTGAACCACGGAGGGATAATCTCCTTAACTCACCTGAATGTGACCTCGTGCTTAACCCCTGTGTGAGAGGGGGATCCCAGAAAGCCTATATGACAATTGGATTTGACTCTCCCTATCTCAGGATGCTAATGTTCTTTTTGAAAACTTTGGAGAGTTGTACTCACAGCCTAATCCAAAGTGCTAATCCTAGTCTAATGTTGGTGGAAGATCCTAAAAACAAAAATGTTCTAGATAAATTTTAATTAGCGATGATTTTACGGCTGTTCTTTACTCAAAGGGTGTATGACAATGAAATTGATGGTATGATAACTCAATTCCCAAAAATACACAAGAAAATGATAAGCAATCGTTTCTTTTGATGAAGGCCTATTTAAGGGAAAGAGAAAAAGTTTTTTTCACTATCAAACATTAAGATGCAATGTCCTCATACAAGTGTTTCTCAATCAAATCCAATGTAATGCTAAAAATTTCAGAAATGCCTTCTAATATCCAAACCAATCACTAAATCTGTCCTTTTTTTTATATGTGAATGATAATTATATGCAAGACTTCTAAATGTCAATCAGAGTTCAAGATTAAACAATGAGAAGCAAACCTCACACAAAACAAAAAATACACTCTCGTTGTGAATAAACAAGAAGGACAAAAAAGACTAAATTTGCAAACAAGAACCAAAAAACCTCAAACAAAGAGAAATGATGGAAAGTTTCCCTCAAAGACCAAATGAAAAGGTTCAAATACCTTTGGATTTCCTCACAAAATTTTCCACTCAGTCAGATAAAGGAGAAGAAAACAACAAATTAACGCTAGGTCAGCAAAGACAAAGAGTGACTTCAAAGAAAGGAAAGAAAATGCCAAATTCCCAAACAAAGGAGGATGAATTCTAAAAAATAAGGGTGTTTGAAATACAATATCAAGATGGACTGAGAGTATGGGACCCTGAGAAAATGCCAAAACCAAGAAATAACTTCAGAAAATAAAACAATTTGGAGAATTTCTCACAAAAATGGGGTAGCTCTCTGGTGTAAGGGGCACCAGATCATTCCAACACTCTATGTAATGTTACAGGGGAGGGATAGTGCTCTGACAACAAAAGGAGGGGAGCTCTCTTCTCCAAAAACTCAGAAAAAATCCCAAAAACTCAAAAAATGAAGGAAATTCAGTCAATCAGGGTGATCCTGATGACATAATGAGGCAATCAAAAAAATATAAGAATCAACATGACATTATGGAGAAGATCAAATCAATGGGAAAAGGGCCGAAACAAGATCTAGGAATGGAAACAAAAATCAGAGCTCCTCCCTAGTGGAGTCACCAATTTCTGTTGAAGGTGAATCCCCCTGCGGACAAGTGGATTCCCTCTTGGCCTCTAGATTCCTAAGGCCAAGACAGAAAAGTGATTAACATGGAAACTGACTTCCTTTTAGATCTAATGAAGCTAATAAATTAAAGAGAAGGATAAATATATGTACCTCATTAAAGATGTTTGTCCCTGCAAAGTCCATGCTGAGCTTCGATCTTGAGCTCCTCGATAGGTCCTACAAAACAAACAAAGATACAATGGACTTCCTACTCTACTAAGATTAGCTCAATCATAGATCCATCTACTACAGACAAACTCATATGGAACAAAAACAAGTTTGAAAGAACAAGTTTGAAAGAACAAGTAAAAGTACTTACAATCCTTTGAATGAAGGTGTAGCAGCTTCTTCTAGTTCTCCTTGTCCAACCCCTTTGTTCAAATAATCTCCACTGATTTCTTTGATGGAATCTCAATCATGAGATCATAAGTTTCACATCTCCAATATTTTCCATGTACCTTTCACCATGAGAAGGCCTCCTTATATAATCTTGGAGAGGTACAACCACTTGAGAGATCTTTGGGATAAGTTTAGGATTCCTCTCCTTCAGTTGAGGATCTTCCCTAAGATCATGCCTTGACCATCTATTTGAATCCAACTACCTTAAGGAGTTGAGGGATTCTTCCCTAATTTGCCTCAACAAACCCATAATTTGCCAAAAAAAAGGGCAGCGTTCCCCCAAAACGGTGCACAAGGTGCTCAAGCACTCCCCCAAAGAGGCTTAGGGGGTGCCAACACTCCATGACAGTGGGTAGGGGAGCGCTCCTCTCTAAAATTCAGTTTTTGAGTGTTTTTTCGATGGAAAAAGGTTTGTACTCCCTGTCAAGTGACTTTTCTTCTTCAAAATTAGTTTTTGGGGTGTCTTAAGTGTCTTTGTGATGTTGTTAGAGGCACGACATGGGCAAGATGGCAGTATACTGTTCGTGACACTTGCAACACTTGTAGTTAAGATGGGACACTTTCAGACAAGGTGCAACACTTACAACACTTGTAATGACGACACTTGCAACACTATCGAAGTGAGTAATCTTGAAGTGTAACAGAAGATGATTTGGGAAGCTCACTACAGTGGGATGGCAAAACATTTTTTCACGGGAAAGATTGTGGTGGTACTACAAAATCATTTCCATTGGCTGAAATTTCACCAGGACTTCATCAAGTATATTAGGTCATGCACTTCCTATGCCATTTCCAAACCATCCACTGAGAACCAAGGCCTCTAGACTGCTCTTCCTATTCCCAATAGGCCATGGGAATCCATCTCGATAGACTGGATGTCTGGGTTTCCTTCAACCAAGCAGGGAAATGACTATTTTTTGTGGTGGTTGATTGATTTTCTAAGATGTCCATTCTAACATCTTGTAGGAACAATATCACAGCAGAGTCCACTGCTAAGCAATTTTTTGAATATGTACCAAACTTTTGGGTCCATTTTGAGGCCCTAAATGACATTTTTTTGACATTTGGGGGCCTAGGCGTTAACTAGAGTCTCTAGCATGGGCCTGGTCGAAATGCATTCCTCTTAGCTATATTTTTCCAACGAACTATCGTGCACCCCAAATGAATTTCATATGAAAAGTATACGCCCTCGGGAAGTTGACATACCAACTACCTACATCGGGGCCCACAAACCTTTTGGTGTTTCATCTTCTGGGGTTAGGGTTTTGGATTTTATTTATGTTAAAAAGGCCTTTGGAGCCTCATTGTAAACATCATATTCTTGCAAATGAGTGTAACCATCACATATCTTCTCAAAGATAAGTTTCCACTATTTTAGCAAGTCATTCACTCTGTATTTTTACAGTTTCTGTACATTTCTCTCATTAATAGAAATTTTGTATTACCATATATATCTGTTTCTTGCAATATTTATGTGTATTTCATTGTTATATCTCTGCCTTCATTTCATTTTAAAAATAATATGGATCAGTCGGGTAGTGGATCGACCAGCCCTGCATTCGCCTACGAGTTGGGAGGATAGTTGATTAGGTCTAACCCCGATGGGCAAACTTGCTCGAGTATATTTTGTGGACCCAACCCTAACCGTCGGTCGTTGTATGTGGACACTATCTTCAACATTTTGTGGGAGTCGATTGGATATTGAGACTATAAAAGAATACCCCTTGGGTCTTTATACATACATGAAGTGATTTGAGATTACATATAGATCATGGATATCAATATGTGCAATATGGATTGTGATGTTCTTATCATAGTGTGTTTTTCTTAAGTGTTGTAATGGTGTCTTTGGACGCCACCTCTCTTGTTCAAAAAATTTTCCCCTCTTATATTTGCAACACTGTGTTCTTTGTTTCATATTGATTTCCACCCCATTCTCCAACATGGTATCAGAGCCAATGGCTTGAAAACCTCGACCCATTATCTGCAAACCTTGTTGAGTCGAATTTGTTATGTGACTGACTCCGGGCCGATGTTGGATGATTGGAAGTTATTGAAACAAAACCAGTATATCTAGATATTGAATGTAGCTTCGAAGATTGATCCTATTGTTCTTAAAAGATAAAATTATGCATTATGGCCTCCATATATGGAAACTCTATTGAAAAGTAAGGGATTATGGTAGTATACCAAGGTTGCAATCCCATATCCAACAAATGACTCACCAAAATTTTCCATTGATGGAAACAAGGATGAGGTTGTCGGGGTCATCATGACCTACATAACTGAAGAAATTTGTTTCTATCTAAGTGGAATTGATTGTTCGCATCTGGTCTGGAAGAAGTTGAAAACCTTGTTCGACAAAATCCAAGTCATGCAGTTGGAGAAAGAGTTGATCTCTCTTGATCCTCATTCCTTTGAAATAATGGAGGAATATTTATCACATGTTAAAGAACTCCAAATGAAGTTGTGGAGAAATATACAAGAAGAAGGATGGAAAACTCATTGAGTTGGTCCTGATAAATTTGAAAACACCATTTGATGTGTTCGTATCGACCTTCCACACCAACTGAGACACACACAAGAAAGATGGTAATGAATACTCCTTTGAAATTTTTTGTGAACTTTTGATTACTGATCAACATAGGTTACTTCAAGAAGGTAATATTGGTGGGAGGAAATAGGCCCACTTTCTCAAGGGAAAGGGAAAGATGGATTATAAGAATAGAGTTCAGACTAATGCTTCTCCACAAAAATCTATATATACTGATCAAGAACCCTAGAAACAACCACAATGAAGTCAAAATAAGAAAACATGTTAGTATTGTGGAAATACTGGACATGTTGAGAATAAATGCTTCAAGAAGTGAGACGATTTAGAGGAGAAGGTTAAGAGGATTGAAGGAGACACATCGAATTTTGTTTACCCAATGATAATTTCACGTTATAATTCGAGACTTCTCAGGCCTTGATGTATCACACAACACATAATGAATGGTTTTTCGACTTGGGGTGCACTTATTACATGGAAAATAATGCCACTTTATTCATGAGACTAAATAAAGCCGACGGAAGTATAATCTATGTTGATGATGATTTTTCTTTGGATGTTGTTGGTTAGGGTGATGTAACTTGTCAACATGGTAAAATTGTAAATTTCTATCATGTACCAAATATCAGTGCCAATCTATTGTCTATTTGTTAGTTGACTCAGACCAGTAGGATTATGGAATTTTGGCCAAATCAGTTCTATGTTCGGGATATGAAGAAAGTGATGCAGCCCCCCTACTCCCTAGTAGGGCTACACGACCTCCCAGTCAATGGATCTCTGATTCTTGAGTCGGAAGACTCTATGGAACTTTAATGGTCTCCCTTGTATCTAAACACAGGCCCCCTCGGCGTCCTGGTGCAAGTCTGACAACAACCCACAACCTTTCCTTTCGATCTTCTGCAAAAACTCAGAGTGCCGATGTTATCCCCTTATCAGATAAACCCTCTCTTTATGTGACCTTGGGCTATGCCCATGCGATTACGGGTGAAACCACAAATAGTCTAGATTCAAACTTATTTTGAGCCCATAATGATCCTACAACTTCCATGTGTCCCCTCGATGAAACCACAGTTTGAATTGTGACCTGCCCTTGATATCTTAAACTCCTCGCAATTTCTGTCCCCACAATACTACGGGATCGTCGATCTCATGATCTTGATGATAACGTCTAAATCGATGATCAGATCTGCACCCTTAGAATCTACGGATGAGATCTTCTTCCTATGAATCAACGGTCAAGATCTCTTCACAATTCCAGACTTCGGGAATTTGAAATCTCAAACCCAACTTCCGTATGTATGTCAATCCTACGAAACTAGCAATCTACGAACACCTTTCCTCCCAATCAATGAACCTGCCTTAACTTTGGGTGTTTGACCATTCAACTCGGGTCAATGATCCAACAACCCTCTTCTCGATTGACGGTCAAGATATCCTCTGGGTATTCGAACTTCTGAGATCTCAAATCTCAAACTTTGCCTTTTCCAAAATGCTTTTATCCGAAGGCTGTGATCCCCTGACGTGTATCCTCCTGATCCAACGATCGAGGATCACTTCAAGACTTTACCCAGAATGCATGGATCTACGCCACTTCCCTCTTAGATCTGGCATCTACAAATCACTTCTAGACTTTACCCGAATTTCATGGATTCTCTCCACGCCTCCCTTATATATCACGGTCTAGATCTTTCTTCTGGTCTTCGCACTTCAACGATCTCAGTTCTCAACTAAAAAACCCACTTCAACTTTCCCGGAGCTCGAGATTTTCTGCCAAGTGTCTCCTCATAGATCGATGACTCTCGTCTCTTTGGGTATTTGTACTTTGGATGTTTCAACGCTTCAACCTCAGCCTTCCTTTGGATCTTTCGACCTATCGACAAGTATTCCCCTGGATCAACGATCCAGATTTGCTCTGGCCCTTCGGCTCTCCGTGCTTCAGGTGTTTCAAGTTTCAAATTTTCTTCCTCCTGGACTTCACAGTATCTGAGTTTCCAGATCCTTTCTGATGATCCGATGCTTGATCCTTTCCCCAAAAAATCTGATGGCTCCGATCTGTTTCTGTGATCGGATGAATGAGATTCTACTTCAAGGTTTCGGCTCTTTGGACTTCGGAAACCTCGAAGTTCAACCTCGATAGGTTCTCTCTCCTCTGTGCTGCGAAGTGCTAAGGATCTTTCAACTTCCTTTGATCTGACGACTGTGGATCCTCTTCACTGTGATCCAATGATCACGGTCGCTCCTCCTCCTGAGCTTATGATATCTCCTCACTTGGAAAATTTATCAATCTTCAAAGGTTTCAAACCTTTTTCCTTTCTACGAGTCCGACTTTGGGATCTCGTCAACACTCGGGAAAAGTTTTATCTCTTCTAAGATTTGGTCCTTAAAAGTATTTCGATCTCTCATGCACACATTGCGTTCTCGATATTTCGATAACTCAAATCGAAGGATTTATTGGAAATAAATTCTTCTCGCCCACCTAGCGTTCCTCTGCACTGGTTCTTCAAATCTTGGTCGCTCCTTGACGTTGTGCACACCTTGCACCTGGTCTAAGTTTCTCTTTTCCTCTTTGAACTTCTCTGAGCCACTCTGGGACTCAATCAATGCACTCCTTGCGTTCGAGATGCACACCTTGCATATGAGAGTTATAAGAGAAACAATTGAAACTCATCCAGTTTTGTCACAAAGTCATATAGTCAATATCTTGAATAGTCCTGCATGAATGAAATGAACTAAACCATACATACAAAATATAATATTCATTCAATAACACATGAAATGAACATAGTCCAAGGATTTTGGGACAACTCTATATGTTCTATTCATTCATGAAAATAAATTTACATAGTGTTTCTTCTACTCTACTCTGTTCTACTGATCTCTCTGACCTCTATCTCATTCTCTCTATTCTGTCTACCTGTTACAATACAACAATGAAAAAACTATCTAAGGGTTGGCTCCACGAGCTTTGTCGTCCTGTCTGAAATCTATCCTATAAAAATCAAAGATGTTACCTACTTTGTCCTATTACAATAACTACCAGTTATTTCCAGATAGAGTCAACACTCCATAACTGCAATCTCTTACAGTCCTTCATGAATTTACAAACAAGTTACAATTTTAAAATGTTGTTTACAAAATATCCCAACAACTGATTTATGTCTGAAATAAATGTTTGATTTGAAACTTGGTCATTTTGAGGTGTCATTCATTCTCCTCCATGCATGCATTGTTGACTTGGAAGGTTATGCTCCTGCATCATATCCTATGGTTAAAAATTTTCATGGACTCCTGTCCACGAGGTCCTGCATTGTTTTTCCATGCTTCAAAATATCAGGTTCTGTAACCCAACTGGCATCTTCCATTGGATGATTTTTCCACTTCACTAAGTATTCAAGATATGTCTTCCTCCTTGTTTTCTTTCCATCCCTCTATTCAATGATTTTCTCCATCTGAGGATTTTATGCTATGGGAAATTGCTCTTCCCACTGAATTTATTTCTGATCATCTGATTCTCTTTCCTCATCTCTCCTGTAAGGATACAGGTCTACAACATTGAATATCGACGATATACCAACATTGTCTGGCAACTCAATTTCATAAGCGTTAGCTGTGAATTTTTTGATATTCCTGCATGGTCCTATCTTCTTCATCTTCAATTTGTTATACATTTTGCTTGGAAGACTTTCTTTTCTCCAATGAGATAAAACTTCATCTCCAACTTCGAATTGAACTTCTCTCCTCTTTTGATAAACTTTGCTCTTGTATTTCTGGCTGCTGTCTTGTTGCTTCTCTCTGACTCTGTCATGGAGTTTTTGCATTTCTGTTGCAAAATCCTTTGCTCCAACACTTCTGAACTCATCTTGATTTAGATATCTCAAATCTATAATCCCTCTTGGATGTATACCATACACAATTTCAAATGGACTTTTTCCTGTGCTCCTGTTAACTGAATTGTTGAATGCAAATTCTGCTTGTGCCAGAATCTAATCCCATTGTCGATCTTGCTCAGTGACTAAATTTATTAACAAGTTTCTGGGACTCTTGTTTACTACTTTAGTCTGTCCATCTGTCTGAGGGTGCTATGATTAACTAAAGGACAAGTTTGTCCCCAACCTCTTCCATAGAGTCCTCCAAAAGTGTCCTACAAATTTGGTGTCCCTGTCTGAGACTATGCTCCTCGACAATCCATGTAGTCTCACAACTTCTCTAAAAAACAAATTATCTATGTGTGTAGCATCATTTGTCTTCTGGCATGGTATGAAATGTTCCATTTTTTAAAATCTTTACACCACAAAAATTATGGAATCGCTCCCCTTTTGAGTTCTAGACAATCCCAAAAACAAAATCCATACTGATTGCATCCCACGACCTTTCTGGAATTGGTAATGGTTGATACAAACCAGTGTTCTGTTTTCTTCATTTTTCATATTGACAAATTCTGCATTTGTTCACAAACTTTTTCACTTCTGATCTCAGGCTCAACCAATAGTACAAATTTCTTAGCTGTGCAAATGTCTTATCATGACCATAATGTCCAGTTAAACCTCTGCTCTATTTCTCCTTTAGAACATTATCTCTCATTGAGAATTTCATAATGCATAATTGGATTCCTTTGAACAGTAATCCATCCTGGATGAAATATTCATTCCATGGGCTTCTGTCTCCCAATAAAGGATTTTTTCATGCCTCATAAGCCTCCTTAAAATCTACGTCTTCTTTATACATCTCTTTGAGGTGTTGAAACCGTAAGGTCTCCACTTGGAATTCCTGTACAATCAAACACCTCTTGCTCAAAGCATCTGCAAATTTGTTAGCAGTTCCAACAATGTGCTTGATAACAAAAGTAATTTTTTTTATAATTTCAACCCATTTGGCATGTTTCTGATTCAACTTTTCTTGCCTAGTAATAAATTGTGAATCTTTCTAATCACTATACAAGACAAATTCTTTGGGAATTATATAGTGTCTCCACTTCTTCAAAGCTTGAATTACTGCATAAAATTATTTGTCATATGTGGAATAATTCTTCTTGGCGTCACTCAGTTTCTCACTGAAATAAGCAACTGGCCTATTATCCTGACTCAAAACTGCTCCAATAGTTATTCCACTTGCATCAGTTCTCATTTGAAGTGTTTTTCCAAAATCTGGCAAGACCAGAATTGGTTGTTCTATGATCTTTTCCTTCAACACTTTGAAACTTTTTTCATCTTCCTCTATCCAACTGAAGGACTTGTGTTTCTTCTTCACAGTGTCCAGCATGGGTGCACATATACCACTGAAATTTCTGATAAAATTTCTATAAAATCTTGCTAACCCATGAAAACTTCTTACCTCAAATATGTTGCTTGGCAATGGCCATTATTTGATTGCTCTTACCTTTTTCGGATCCATATTCAATTCATTTGAAGAGATCACGAAGCCCAAATATATGAGTTCCTTCTTCATAAAAGAATTTTTCTTCAGATTTATCAACTTCTCTTGCTACAACTTTTCCATCACTGTTGTCAAATGTCTTAAGTGTTCTCCCTTTGTCTTACTGAAGATTAGTATGTCATCTAGATATACTGTGAAAAACTTGCCTATGAAGTCTTTAAACACTTCATTCATTAACCTCATAAATGTGCTTGGTGCATTTGTCAACCCAAACAACATGACCAACCATTCAAACAATCCTTCATTTGTCTTGAATGCTATTTTCCATTCATCTCCCTCTCTCATCCTTATTTGATGATATCCACTTTTCAAGTCTATCTTGGAAAAATAGCTCGCTCCACTTAAACAATCCATCAAATCATTCATCCTCGGTAAAGGGAATATGTACCTAATGGTTATCTTCTTGATGGCTCGAGAATCTATACACATCCTCCATACCCCATCTTTCTTTGTACTTAGCACAGTCGCTACTGCACATGGGATTAGGATTTCCCTGACTAAACCTTTATCCAAGAACTCCTCGACTTGATTCTTTACCTCCTCATTCTCTCTAGGTGTCAACTTATAAGATACTTTGTTTGGTAAACTAGCTCCTGGAATGAGGTCAATATGATGGCTTATACTCCTAATGGGTGGCAATGAGTGTGGTAACTCATCCACTACTATATCATCAAAGGTTTCTAACAATTCTTGGATTTCTATAGGTAAATATTCCACATAAGTATTTGTAAGGATAACTCTAGGATTCCTCACTATAACAAACCGCATTTCCTTTTCCTTCTTGACTTCTTTCAAGAGTTCCTTCCCACTCATGAGAAGTATGCTTGAACTAGCTTCTCTCTTTTTCTCTTTGTCTTCTATGGGTAACAACATATGTGTCCTAACATTCTTTTCTAGGGTATAGGTATTCTTCCTTCCATCATGAATAACTTTTCGGTCATACTGCGATGACCTTCCCAATAAAATATGACAGACATCCATAGGAATTACATCACATAATATTTCATCCCTATAACCTCCTATTTTAAATTCAAATTAGCATTGTTGACTTACCATTACTTGATGTCCTTTTTGCAACTATGATACCTTGTATGGGTTTGGATGTGCAGTTGTCTTGAGTTGCAGCTTATCCACCATCTCTGTGGATACTAGATTGTCAGTGCTCCCACTGTCTATGACCACCTTGAAAAATCTGTCTTTCTCCTAGCAAGCAGTTCTGAACAGACGTGTTCGTTGAACTAGTTCCTTTGGTTCCTTTTCTGGTTTAAGAAGAATAGTCCTCATCATGAGGTTCCTTCCTCCTGTTGCTTTTTCTTCCACATGTTTTTGTGCTTCAACAACGTGTGCGTCACCTCCTCCTTCATTATTTATCTTGGGACATTCCCAAGACTTTTTCCCTTGCTTTCCACAGGTATAACATCTAACTACGCCTCCTCTGGATCTTCCTCGTCCTCTTCCTCTGGAAAAAGAGATTCTTCCTCCATGTTATCCTTCTTTAGAACTTCCACCTTTCTCATGGTGACTATGTTGTTTGTCAGCTTCATGCTTCATCTTCTGGAACTTCTCTCTAGTAGTTCCCTTACCTCTGCTTGAGTTTCCTCCTCTCCTTCGTTGACTTTGCTTCCTGGCCAATTTTTCTTCATCTTTCAAAGCTTCTTGATAAACATCCTCGACTGTAATAACTAACATCATGCTAATATCCTCTTGGATTTCATATCTCAACCCATTGATATATCTCGCTGTCTTTTCAACTTCATTTTCCTTCTATCTAGCCTTGATATTCAGTCTGTAAAATTCTTCAGTGTACTCCTTCACTGATAAACCTTTCTTTCTTAGGTTATTCATTCTTCTGTAAAGATTAATTTGTTAATCCTTAAGGATAAATTTGGCTTTGAGTTTAGCTACCATCCTATCCCAGTTTTTAATTTTCTGCTTACCATTTCTCCTACATTCAGCTTGCAGTTCATCCCACCATAGCGCTACATAACATTTCAGTCTTGTCACTGCATGCTTCACCATATTGTCTTCTTCTATATCTTCATAATCGAAGTATTTATCCATAGTACATACCCAATATAACAATTCTTCAAATTCTAAATTGCCTTCATACATCAGTACCTCTATTCTCGCTCTGGCTCCTATTTTGAAATAGCTTTTATTAAGCGATCTTGTGTAGCATCCTCTGCTACATTTTTTTCGACCTCTTCTTCTTCACTCTCCGTTTCACTGATATCTCCATCATCTGGTGCTCTTCTCTACGTTGTTTCCTTGACGTCCAATCTCATTTAGAGTCGCCTCATTTATTCTTCCATTTCTGCATTCAATCTACACCTTCTGGGTGGTATTATTTCACTGCATCACCTACAAACATAAATTAAGTTTTTGATACCACAAAAGATATCACCTTACCCCTTTCTCCTTTCATCTGCTGTCTGCAAACAAAATCAATATCAACTTGGATACCACCTGATGCAGCCCCCCTACTCCCCCGTAGGGCTGTGCAACCTCCTAGTCAATGGATCTCTAATTCTTGAGTCGAAAGACTCTCTAGAACCTTAATGGTCCCCCCCTATGTCTAAACACAGGCCCCCTTGGCTTCTTGGTGCAAGTCTGATAGCAACCCGTGAACTTTCCTTTCACTCTGCTACGTAAAATTAGAGTGCCAACGTTAGCCCCTTTTCAGATAAATCCTCTCTTGATGTGACCTTGGGCTATGACCATGTGATTGCGGGTGCGGCCATAAGCTGTTTGGAGTCAAACTGCTTTTGAGCCCGCAATGCTCCTACAACTTCCACATGTCCCCTTGACAGAACCAAGGTTTGAATTGCAGCCTTCCCTCGATTTCTTAAACTCCTTGCAATTTCTATCCCCGTAATACTACAGGATTGTTGATCTCATGATCTTGAAGATAACATCTAAATCGACGATAAGATATGCGCCCTTTGAATCTACAGACTAGATCTGCTTCTTCTGAATCAACGGTTGATATCTCTTTGCAATTCTAGACTTTGGGAATTTGAAATCTCAAACCCAGCTTCCTTCCGTATGTCAATCCTTTGGAACTATTGATCTACGGACACCTTTCCTCCCAATCAACGACCCTTCCTTCACTTCGGGTGTTTTACCATTCAAATTGGGTCAATGTTCTAGCGACCCTCTTCTCGATTGACGGTTGAGATCTCCTCTGGGTCTTTGGACTTTAGAGATCTCAAATATCAAACTTCATCTTTTCCCAAACGCTTTTATCTGAAGGCTGTGATCCCGTGATGCATGTTCTCCTGATCTAACAATTGAGGATTACTTTGGGACTTTACCTGGAATGCATGGATCTATTCCACATCCCTCTTAAATCCAACGACTATAAATCACTTCGAGACTTTACTTGGAGTTCACGGATTCGCACCATGTCTCCCTTAGATATGAAGGTCCATATCTTACTTCGAGTCTTCGCACTCCGGTGATATTAGTTCTCAACTAAAAAACCCACTTCAACTTTCCCGAAGCTCAAGATCTGCTGCCAAGTGTCTCCCCACAGATTTACAACTCTTGTTTCTTCAGGTATTCAGGCTTTGGATGTTTCAATGCTTCAACCTCTGCCTTCCGTTATATCTTCTGACCTATCGACACATATCCTCCTCGATCAACAATCCAGATTCACTCTGGCCCTTTGGCTCTCCACGCTTTGGGTGTTTCAAGTTTCAAACTTGCTTCCTCCTGGACTTCATAGTATTTGATGGTCCAGATCCTTTCTGACGATCTGACACTTGATCCTTGCCTCGAACAATCTGATGGCTCAGATTTTTTTTTGTGATCGGTTGACTGAGATTCTACTTCTAGGTTTCGACTCTTAGGACTTCGGAAACCTCAAAGTTCAACCCTGATAGGTTATCTCTCCTTTGTGCTGTGAAGTGCTAAGGCTCTTGCACCTTCCTCTGATCCGACAACTGTCGATCCTCTTCATTGTGATCCAACAATCATGGTCGCTCCTCCTCCAAAGCTTCTGATATCTCCCCTCTTGGAAAATTGATCAATCTTCAAAGGTTTTGAACCTTTGTCCTTTCTATGAGTTTGTCTCTAGGATCTCGTCAACACTCAGGAAAAGTGTTATCTCTTCTGAGATTCAGTTCTTAAAAGGATTTCGATCTCCCACACACACCTTGCATTCTTGGTATTTTGATAACAAAGATCAAAGGATTTCTTGGAAAGAAATTCTTCTCACCCACCTAGCGTTCCTCTGCACTGGTTCTTCGAATGTTGGTGACTCCTTGACACTGTGCACACCTTGCACCTGGTCTAAGTTTCTCTTTTCCTCTCTGAACTTCTATGAGCCACTCTGGGACTCAATCGGCACGCTCCTTGCATTCAATATGCACATCTTGCATACGAGTGTCAGAAGATAAACAATTGAAACTCATCCAGTTTTGTCATGAACTCATACAATTAATCTCTCAAACAGTCCTGCATGAACGAAATGAAATAAACCATACATACATAATATAATATTCATTCAATCACACATGAAATGAACACAGTCCAAGGATTTTGGGACAACTCTGTGTGTTCTATTCATTCATGAAACAAATTTACATAGTGTTTCTTATACTCTACTTTGTTCTACTGATCTCTTTGACCTCTATCTCATTCTCTCTATTCTGTCTATCTGTTACAATACAACAATGAAAAAACTGTCTAAGGATTGGCTCCACGAGCTTTGTTGTCTTGTCTAAAATCTATCCTATCAAACTCAAAGCTGTTACCTACTTTGTCCTATTACAATAACTACCAGTTATTGCCAGATAGAGTCAACACTCCATATCTACAATCTCTTACAGTCCTTCACGACTTTACAAACAAGTTACAATTTTAAAATGATGTTTACAAAATATCCCAACAACCGATTTATGTCTGAAATAAATGTTTGATTTGAAACTCGTTCGTGCTGAGATGTCATTCGTTCGCCTCCACACGTGCATTGTTGACTTGGAAGGAGATGCTCCTGCATCAGAAAGGAAAGTTGATTGTCGTTTACATGCTTCTGAACCCGATGGAAAACTCATACAAGTTATGTGACTTGACTCAACCTGAATTGGAACCAATTGCACTCATTTCTGAAACTGATGAGAGAATTTGAATTTGTTATCAATGTCTCGAACATATAAATTTATGTAGTTTGTAGGCACTAGAAACTCACAACATGGTTGCTCGTTATCCAAAGGTGTTTCCTCCTGAAGGTGTATGTAAGGGTTTCGTACTTGGTAAGCATCATCAGAAACCTTTCGACTCTGGACAAGTATTGTGAGCACAAAACCTATTGGAAATGGTTCACAGTGATGTATGCTCTATCAACTTACCGTCACTAGAAGGTGCAAGTTACATTTTGAATTTCAATGATGATTTTTCTCATTTCACATGGGTATTTTTCTTGATGAATAAAAATCTTGTCTTTGAGAAGTTAAACTAATTTTGGGCCTTTGCTAAAAAGCAATGTGGTCGAACTATTAAGTGCTTGATATCTGACAATGGTGGCGATTATCTCAATTGACCCTTTGAAGAATAACTACTTCAATATGGTATTGACTGGAAGAGGTAGGTTCCTCGCACACCACAATAGAATGGAGTTGCAAAACTCAATAATGATACATTATTCAAAATGGATAGATGTCTTCTGTAGGGTAAAGACTTGCCTCCTCACTTTTGGTATGAAGCAATATATTGTGATAATTATCTTCTCTATCACATATTGACTTGAGTTGTTCCTTCCATGACTCCAATCAAATGATTATAAAGGAAGAAACCTTCTATTGGCCACCTATGTGTGTCCGAATGTGATTCTTCGGCCCACATTCTTGATGATTGTTGAAATAAATTGGATGCAAAGAGTCATGTTTGCATCATTATGGGATACTCTGAAGATTCCAAAGGTAATGTTTGGTTTGATAAGAAGTCTTACAGATTCAAGTTTCTGAATACCTCCTCTATATTTCTATAGTATCCTCCCCTTTATGTTGTCTATGACACTAGTTCTCCTAATCCTCTCTTCATTCCTTTGACTGGTTCATCGAACCTTGTACCTGTTTCGACTCGACCATCGATTTCTAAGTCGACTAGTTCAACGTCTTCTGTTTCGATTGGTCCATGACTATTGAACCTCAAAATTTTGATCAACCTGTTGAAGTGAACCAAAGTTCACCTACTTCTTGTCTAACCCACTAGGTTTCCAAGACAATTGAAGTCGCTGGAGGTGCCTCCTACATACGACATACCAGAATTCATAAGAAACATGATAACAATGCTCTCATGGCTTGTGTCCTTGAAACCTATGATCCTATTACCTACTATGATGCCGAAGGATGACTCAAATGGAAAAAATCCATGAATATTGAGCTTGATTCCTTATCAAAGAATCAAACCCAGGACTTGGTTCCCCAACCACATGGAAAGAACATTGTGAAGTTTTGATGGCTACAAGACCAAATTTACCTCGGAAGGTATTGTTGAGAAACATAAATCACACCTTGTCACGAAGGTATTTTATCAACAAGAAGGAATAGAGTACATTGTGTAAATGTGTTGAACCTACACAAAATAGATATATCTAAACAATACTACACACATTTGCAGAGATAAATTAAGAAAGAAGAACGAGAGAACGAATGGAAGAATTCTCATTAACCGTATTCCACACTCAAAGAGTGAATAATTTACAATAGATATAGGATACATGAGTAACTAATGAGCCATAGTGGTGGTCTAGAGTGATTTGGACACACACCAATAGTTACGAGAGTGAACTGCCACCTAGTTGAGTTAACTAGTCAACTAATCTTCAGTTAACTGACTGAACAGAGAGTAGTAAGGAGTTAAATCAGGAAATCAAGGGTAATGTGCCAGTCTGGTGATGATCCCAAGGAAATTTCGCATTAGCATGGTGATGGTCCCAATGTTGCATGGTGACAAAACCAATGCAACATCTAAACTCAACTCAACTAGTCAAACTGAAGTGTCAACTGAAAGAGAATATTCTGCAGGAGTAATATTCTCCCCTAAAATATAGGATACTGGATAATGACTAATTATGACTAATAAACAAGGAAAAACCTTAGGAAAAATAAATCCTAGGTGTGTGTGAAGTAACTTCAACACCCCCCCTGAACATCACTATGGTGAAAATAATGAATGGGTCCCGACAACAAGGCCATGTTAGGTACCCAAATACAAAAGATACAATGAAATAAATGAGGAAAGAGCAAAGGAAAAAAAAGAAAATGAGAAGGACAAAAAAAAGAAAATGAGAAGGACAAAAAAGCAGTTGTTAAGCAACCATGACCTTCACTCCAAGAAAACCTTGCAACTGTGCAAGTTTGTGTTGGTTGAATATTTTTTTGAAGATGTAGATGTCGGCACGGATATGATGAAGTATATGAAGCATTGAGATGTCCACACATATCCACTTTATCTTATTGTAATGAAAAATATCCAAATAAAGTTTGGATGAAATTTTGAAAACCATAAGGCCATTTTCAAAAAAATGTTGAAATGTTGTTGATTTTAAAAAGATCATAACTTCACTTTCCGGACTCCATTTCAGATGATATTGGTTTTTAAATTGGATATTTCCCCGAGAGGAATTCAAATATCCAATTTTTTTCGGCAAATTGTTCTCATAAAAATCCAGAATTGAGTCTGATCTGCGCGACTCCCTTTTTGTCTCCTGAGATGCATGCATTGCGCATGAAAAAGTGTTTGCATGTGACTCCTAAGATTCATTCCATATATATTCCACATGAAATTCAGAAAAAAAATCTGAAATGGAGTAGACATCATCTTCAATTAATGGGATACAAATTTGTGCAAAAACTTTTGTAGAAGACTCTTCATAATAAGAGGCTTGATATTCTGATGGTTTCTCTTCTGTCTCTATATTTCCAATCACTTGCATGAAATCTTCACAATATTATTTATTCCCATATAGAACCTCTTATATGGTCCATAATTCATTTGGAGTGAAGTCTTGTGTGACATCACATACTTGGTGGAGAATTTCTGGAGAAATAGACAAGCAGATAAATCCTATGGCCATATCTTGTCTATTAAGAAAGTTATTTTTTCCATCAGCAGAATCAGGATCTACTTCCATTGCCATGGTTATTTGGTACAATACTCTGCATCTGAGTAGAAGAAGAGTTTTTGGCTTCCATTCCAAATAGTTATGAGGTGCGAGAAGTATTTCTGGCGAAAAATCCATGTTTTTTCTCTCTTCAATCTTTTGTACCGGCAAAAGTTTTTGGTGTAGATTTTTCTTAGCAGTCCATCAAGTCTGATACCATGTAAATGTGTTGAACCTACAAAAAATATATCTAGCTAAACAATACTACACACATTTGCAGAGAGAAATTAAGAAAGAAGAAGAAGGAGAGAAAGAAGGGAAGAATTCTCATTAATCATATTCCACACTCAAAGAGTGAATAATTTACAATAAATATAGGATACATGAGTAACTAATGAGACATAGTGGTGGTATAGTGTGATCTGGACACACACCAATAGTTATGAGATTGAATTTCCACCTAGTCTAGTCTCTAAGGTAGTTACAGGAGTGAACTGCCACCTAGTTGAGTTAACTAGTCAACTAGTCTTCAGTTAACTGACTGAACATAGAGTAGTAAGGAGTTAACTTAGTAAATCAAGGGTAATGCACCAGTCTGGTGATGATCCCAAGGCAAGTGCACATTAGCATGATGATGATCCTAATGTTGCATGGTGACAAAACCAATGCAACATCTAAACTCAACTCAACTAGTCAAACTGAAGTGTCAACTGAAAGAGAATATTCTACAGGAGGAATATTCTCCCCTAAAATATAGGAGAATGGATAATGACTAATTATGACTAATAAAAAAGGAAAAACCTTAGGAAAAATAAATCCTAGGTGTGTGTGAAGTAATTCTAGCACACTGGAACCTTTTCCCCTATTGCAAAGATGAACTCCGTTCGATTGATTCTTTCCCTTGCTTCTCATTTCAAATAGAAGATTCATCAAATGGATGTGAAGAGTTCCTTTCTTCATGAAGACCTATAGGAAGAAATTTTCATGGAACAACCACCTAGCTTTGTGACATATTCTGATTTGGTATGTCGACTGAAGAAGTCAATTTATGGTTTGAAGCAGGCTCCTCGGGCGTGGTATGCTAAAATTGACAGTTTCTTTCTTCGAATGGGCTTCAAGTGGTGTGAATTTGATCACAGTCTGTATGTTCTCCACTCCAACAAAGACACCTTGATTTTTGTTGTATATGTTTATGACTTACTCATTATTGGAAATACTAGTTCTCTCCTCTTTAGATTTAAGAAACAACTTGCTGACTCTTTTGACATGACATATCTTGGCACTCTTCATTATTTTTTGGGTCTTCAAGTATTACCACTATGTGATGGACTCTTTTCTTCAGGAATACCCCAAATTCAATTTGAAAGGAGGAAAAAGAGAAAGCACACTCATATAACCAGTCAAATAGATCCATTTCAAAAATTAATACTGCAAAATAATGTGGATTTGGTGGATAAAGAGGTAGAATATCATACCTTTTCCAATGTTTCCAATTGTTGGACACATCGACTACACTGAGAGGGCGAGGGTGAACAGTGTAGGGCTCTTTTTCCCAAAAATCCTTAGTTAACAATCACCATTAAATCATTACTCATTGTTGTCATTTATAACTAGTTAAATTTCAACACATACCAACAACATATATCAACAATATATCATCAACAAGTCATCACCACAATGAACACAAAAAACACAAGATGTATGTACAATTTTTTTTTATTATAGACTACAATCCTTGGGGTTTTTCAACAACAACTGAATAGAGTACAACTCTACAAGAGAACTAGATCTATAATTCAAGACTCAGATTATACCCTCAACACCAAATGATATGAGGCAACAATCCTCAACATATATCAATCTGTACCATAAACAAGTACATCAACCATGCACCAACCTGTGCCAAACAACCTATAATCAACTTGTACCATAAAAAAGTGCATCCAACCATGTACCAAGTATATACCAATAATGTTTCAACTACTAATCAACATTGACTCATCAATATGTACCAACATCATCAACTATACACCTCATGTATGTGCCAACTCATCAACTGCTTGTCTCAACCATGATTAGTTTTGGATTAGTCAACAACCCTTACTTGAAATAATCATAACTTTGTACCTGTAATGAATAAAGATATGAAACTGATACACAATGTTCTTCAATGTGTTTTGTGTAATAAATCTAGGTGTCACTACTTGGAACCTCTCAGAAAAGGAGTTATAGTAAAAATAGCATACCCTGCTGAATTTTGGCTTATTCTAGAGAGCAACCTTGTAGAGTGTGCCTCGCATGGAATATTTGTTGAATCTATTTGAAACTATTAAAAAACATACTATAGACTGTAATATAACCAAGAAAAATTTTCTCACTACATTTGGATCCGTTATGAAGAAGTTATGACATTTTTACCCGAAAGACCTTTTTTAGACTAGTTTCAAGACTAGCCACAAACCCTATTTTCTACAGAGTGTATCTCCAAAAATAAAACGACCCACAAGATGTTTTTTTTACCACATATACTTGGATATGTTTCCTCAATGGAATATCAAGTTCACGATATGAATCATTATATAAAAAAATTTATTGTGAATATCGTGAGATGACCTGTAAATAACATACCTTAAAAAGCATCATGAAAATAATTTATCCTCCCTTGAATTCTGACCCTCTTTTCTTCACCTTCCCTCTGAAATTAGGCTTATATATACTTTGGTTACCTCATTCACCTATATATCTTTAATATTCCCAAGTGTTCCACACCAAAAATACTCAAGAAGCTCTCACAAGAAACTCTCCATAAGATATTCTCACAAGAAGCTCTCCATTGATCCACAAAAAAGATGATCTACAAGAGACCATTTCTATATTATTTATACTTTCATCCTATAGGTCACTTAACCCATTTCTAGGTCACTTAACCTATTTTCCTTATTTTAGGGTTAACCACTTTCCATAAATAGAAAGTTATCCAATACTTTATCATTTAAATATTCCTTCTTGATTTTGTCACCTTACTTTATCATTTCTTGAATTTGTCGCTTCTCTTTATTATTTAAATAATCCACCTTGACTTTCTCACTTTACTTTATCATTTAAATAATGATTTCTTCTTTTAGGTCACTTTGAATTCTTTGACTTTTGGGGCTTCAAGCCTTCATGTGGGGGTCCTTCATCTTCGTAAGGCCATAACTCTCAAACCATGAAGAGTTATGTGACACTCCACATACCACCAGAAATGTCATGACAAGCAATATCCATATAGGATAGTTTCACCAACAATTTCCTTTATCTTCATCTCATTATTCCACATACATTCATGGGTCCTCCAATCATTCTTCTAGGATAAATCAATCCGCAAAGCATCTTCCCATGAGGGCTTTCACCATAAGGGGACCACTTTGGAGTTCATCCATTTGTGCACCTTATCAATCACGATAAGACAATAATGAGAGCGTGGGTCCTCCCACCATTCTTCTAGGATAACTCAATCCGCAAAGCATCTTCCCGTGAGGGCTTTCACCATAAGGGGACCACTTTGGAGTTCATCCATTTGTGCACATTATCAATCATGATAATACAATAATGAGTCATCTATACATTTTTCCAACAATGCATCATATACCAATGAAACCACATCTATCCATCATGTATCAATGACAACTCATTGATCCATATTCATCTATGCATTCTCATCAAGGACAATACATATTACATTACATCAATCATCAATCAATCAATCCCTTTTCATCAATCAATCACTTGACATCAATAAATCAAACCATTGGCATCAGTGACAATATGATCCAACAATCTCCCCCGATGGCATTGATGGCAATACCAATATTGATGTCAACACCAATTACCAATTATTGATGTCAACATGTAGATAAGGCATGCTCTACATCAACAGTCAATGTGACTATCTCTCCCAATCAATAATCATCAATTTCATCAATGTGACTATCTCTCCCCCTTTGACATCAATGGAAAAAGGCCATTTTCCTCTTGGGGTTGCTCCCCCTGCTTGAACTTTCCTTGGGGCTTCTCCCCCTGTCTAAGTTCCTTTGATCTTCCTCTAAATAATCTCTCCCCTTTTGAACAAGGGATATCACTATGATGTAATGCTGAAAATACATCGAACATACTCCCCCTATGACCATCGCTCCTCTTGGAATTATGCCTATGTGCTCTTTCTTCAAATATAGGGATCTTTTCTAGGTATGCATCTGATAAATATCTCCTCCTAGAATCATGGGAAGAAGAATGACCACCCCTATGGGTATGTCTCCCCCTATATTCTTTTCAATATCAACAATATGCTACCATATAATGATCCTTGGACCTGTTCATGCATCAAACTCATCCATACCAACCATCATGAAACAACAGATATGCCAACAATAAAATAGAGAATCATGAGTAAAATATCAACCAAGTACATCTTGTACAAAAATGTGTTCTCATCATGCACAACACCTATGTACATAAACCATGTACATCAACATCATGCAAACCATGTGCATCTACCAATATGTCAACCATGTGCATCTACTGATATGCCAACCATGTGCATCTACTGATATGCCAACCATGTGCATCTACCAATATGCCAACCATGTGTCATATCTCTCATGATATGTCTCCATCATGAACCAAGTGTAACAATCATGTATCTTAAATAAATACCAATTGTTGTGTTGATCAAGTAGTACCAATGGTGTAGTATCATCAAGCATATGCCATCTATGAGTGTACCAAACATGTATCAATTATAGATCAATCTATGAATCATCAATGATGTACAACATGATCACCTCATCAACTCACCAACCACATGTCCCAATGTGTAGCCCATCCATATGCTAAATGCATGCATCAAGCTTTCCAACAAGTAAGCTTCCAATACATCATCAAGATATATCACATAACCAAGGTGTCATAACTTCACTTTCATAAACAACATTGTTCTTCAAAAAAAAATCATCTATCCACACTCATGGGTTAGTGCCATGCACCCACGATTTTATTTTACATCATAACCTTACATAATCCAATATAGAATCATGAAAACCTACAACAAATAGTGTCAGAATCTGCAATAAACCATGTCAGACCCTACATCATAGAGTTATACCATCACATCAAACTACAATCCTTGTGCATAGCCCTTTTCCTTAGGCTTCGCCACATATACGTAGCCTGCTGCATAGACAACTCGTGTATGTACGCGACCTATACAAGGTCAGCCTACGTATGTACGTGACTGATACCACTGTCACCCACATATGTATTAGTAGATGACACATTTGAACTTCCCTTCAGTTTTTCATTCTGTTCTGGTTGCTCTATCTTCTTCACCCACTTTTGTAGAGGTCCCTGCTCCTCAGAACTTGAGCTCTAAGCATCCATATTTTCAAATATGTCTCCCTTCCTTACTTCATTCCTTCTTCTATCCATGCTATTTGAAGTCCTCCTCATAGAATTTCTTCTTGTGTTCCAACAGTCCTGGGATTTGTGGCCAAATCCACTACAACTGTAGCATCTCATGGTTTTACAGTGAACAACAATGTGTCCTACTTGATCACATCTCCAACACCTTATGGTGTTATGAAATCTTCCATTATATATTATTTCATAAGATCTACATTCAAAAGCTTTGTGACCATATTCATTACATGAATGACAATGCCCATGAAAAATACTTTCATACCTTTTCTTTGGTGTCCCAAAGATAGCTTCTTGATGTCTTCCTTGCTTTGTTCTTTTAAAATTTTCCTTGCCTTGTGTATATGGTTTCTTTGCAACATTGTCTTCCTTCTTTGATGGACTTACCTCATGCTTCTTTGAGGTGCTTTCTTCAGCATGTGTAGCTTCTTCTTTGTATCCAAGACCTGATTTATCATATGGTGATATTTGACTTTCCAAGATCTCATCCAATATTTTTGAGCTATTCAAGAATTTATTTGGCTTCTCCACTTTCTTTCTAAGATCAACAATTTTAGCTTCTAACTTATCACATGACTCTTCCTTTTCATTAATTTTATTCTTCAAAAGTTCTTTTACCCTTTTGTCTTCTTCAATTTGGGTCTTGAGATGAATAATAGTTTCAAAACTTTTGCTAATATCATCATCTACCTTCATATCTTCTTTTTCATTCTTGAGTCTTGTAATCTCTTCTTCCTTCTCTTCCAATTTAGTCTTATTTATCTCTTATTGTTCTTTGAGCATTCCCTTTAACTTCAAGATGTGCCTTTGACTCCTCCTAAGAAACTTCTCAGTGTTATTCGAAAGATAGTTATAGTGTGTATAAAAATGTTCACTTTTGTATCTATATAAATCCTCTTCAACTTCCTTTTGAATTTCTAATATATCTTCTTCTATTCTCTCCATGGGATAACTACCATCAAACTTTACACAAACTATTTCTAAATCATCTTCTTCACTTGAGAAAAATTCAACATCATCACATTTTGAATCATTGCAATCAAGAGTCTTTGGAGATTCTATATATTCATTTGAAATACTTTTGGGATCTTCCTTTGTGATATCTTCACTTGAAATGTTTTCAAGATCAAATTTATAAATAATACAATCAAGGGTTTTTGGAGATTCTTTACCTTTGATAATCTTGATGGAGTGGTCTTCAATATCTTTCTTCTCCTTCTTTCTTTGATATGTCTCCTCTAGCTTTATCAATAGATCCTTGGTGGAAGTGCATTGTTCCATGCTTTATTTGATAGGGCTTAAGATTCCACTAAGAATGGTCTTTAGAGCCAATGCATCATTCTTCTTTCCTTCCCTTTGAGCTGTAAACTTTGACTTATTCTTCAACGGAACCGATCCACCAATGGCTGCCTTCCAAATAGTTGCTCCCATTGACTTCAAATACACTCTCATCTCTATTCTCCAAGTAGAATATTTTTCCTCATCAAGGATTGGTATTTCATCATCCATTTGTGTGTCTACGGATCTCCTTTAAGATTGTTAAGGCTTGTAGTGAAGGCCCTCTCTGATACCAATTGTTGGACACACCGACTACACTGAGAGGTGGGGTGAACAATGTAGGGCTATTTTTCGCAAAACTCCTTAGTTAACAATCACCATTAACTCATTACTCATTGTTGTCATTTATAACTAGTTAAATGTCAACACATATCAACAACATATATTAGCAATATATCATCAACGAGTCATCACCACAAGGAACACAAAGAACACAAGATGTATGCACAATTTTCTTTTTATTACGTACTACAATCCTTGGGGTTTTTCAACAACAACTGAATAGAGTAAAACTCTACAAGAGAACCAAATATATAATTAAAGACGCATATTACACCCTCAGCACCAACTGATATGAGGCAACAATCCTCAACATATATCAATCTATACCATAAACAAGTGCATCAACCATGCACCAACCTGTGCCAAACAACCTGTAATCAACTTGTACCATAAACAAGTGAATCCAAGCATGTACCAAGTATATACCAATAATGTTTCAACTACTCATCAATATGTACCAACATCATCAACTATACACCTCATGTATGTGCCAACTCATCAACTGCTTGTCTCAACAATGACTAGTTTTGGATTAGTCAACAACCCTAACTTGAAATAATCATAACTTTGTATATGTAATGAATAAAGATATGAAACTAATACACAATGTTATTCAGTGTGTTTTATGAAATTCCTCCAGGTATCATTACTTGGAACCTCTTATAAAAGGAGTTATAGCAAAAATGGCATACCATGCTGAATTCTGGCTTATTCTAGAGAGAGACCTTGTAGAGCGTGCCCCACATGGAATATTTATTGAATCGATCTGAAAATTTTACACATAATACTATAGAATGTAATATAACCAAAAAAAAAATTCTCACTGAATTTGGATCTATTATGAAGAAGTTATGACATTTTTACCCGAAACACTTGTTTTAGACTAGTTTTAGGACTAACCACAAACCCTATTTTCCACGGAGTGTATCTCCAAAAATAAAATGGCCCACAAGCTGAATTTTTTACCACAGATACTTGGATATCTTTACTCAATGGAATATCAATCTCATGGTCTGAATCATTATATAAAAAAATTTATTACGAATATCGTGAGATGACCTGTAAATAACATACCTTAGAAAGCATCATGAAAATAATTTATCCTCCCTTGAATTACGACCCTCTTTTCTTCACCTTCCCTCTGAAATTAGGCTTATATATCCTTTGGTTACCTCAATAATCTATAGATATTCAATATTCTCAAGTGTTCCACACCAAAAATGCTCAAGAATCTCTCACAAGAAGATCTCCATCAATTCTCCAAAATATATTTTCACAATAAGCTCTCCATTGATCCACAAAAAGGATGATCTACTAGCGATCATTGCTATATTATTTATACTTTTATACTCTAGGTCACTTAACCTATTTTCCTTATTTTATGGTTAACCACTTTCCATAAATAGAAAGTTATCCAATACTTTATCATTTAAATATTCCTTCTTGATTTTGTCACCTTACTTTATCATTTCTTGATTTTGTCACTTCTCTTTATTATTTAAATAATCCACCTTGACTTTGTCACT
>ML808757.1:23375-33788 GCA_009831015.1 Picea engelmannii
TGATACATCAACTTCCCTGGGGTGTAACTTTTGCATACAATCTTTGTTTGGGGCACTCGATATACCGTTGGAAAGGTATAACCGAGAAGAATTATTTTCAACTGGTCCAAGCTAGTTTTCCTAACAATACCCTAGACCCAAAAGCCCCAAAAAACATCGTTTAAGGCCTCAAAACGACCCCGAAAGTTTGGAACCAAAAAAATGCTGAAAAACTACCAAGATGGAAAAATGTTTTTCAAGCCCGTGGAATAGGTGGGTGGCCACCGATATCCACCTAGATCAATCCTCCCTCCTTAGGAAGAAATTATCTCCATTGCGTTGATTTCCTGTGGGAGAGAGGGAAGCGTTTGTTGAATCTGAATCTTGGTGAGTTGCTTGCCTTGTTGGAGAAGTTGCATTGCTTAGCTTGTTGAAGGATGTCATGAACTTGTGGTTGGAAGGGTTGGACCTTTTTAACCATTCTAGATACATGATATGTATGTGTGTAGAAGGAATCTTTTCACTTTGCTGCAGTCTTTTCGACTCGCTTCTGTTGGATAGAAGGTGATTAGGTTGAGGTTGTAGTGGTTGCAGTATCCTTATATTCACCTTTTGACCAAATTGTGAAGAAGCTAGATTTTGTAGTATGAGATACTACCTTGCGACACTATTTAGGTGGGAAAATATTCAGAATTACCTCTAGTATTCTGTAGAGATGACCCCTCAGAGTAACAATGGTACTACAGGGTTGAGACTCATAAATAGCATGGCGCTTCCACATATATGGTTGTCCCAAGAACATCACAAACATATAGTGGGGAAACATCACATAATACCTCATCCTTGAAGGGATGAATGTCGTATGATAGTCGACACTACTGGATGACATGAATATCTCGTCCTTGGCTAAGCCACCCAATGTTGTATGGTTGCAGGTGTGGTGTTGTCAATAATCCCAACTGTTTGACGACCTCTGTTGAGATGAGGTTCTTCTGGCTTTCGCTATCAACAATAAAATGCAGCGGGGTCCCCTTCACCCACATTTTTGAATGAAAAAGGCACTCCCCCTCTTCAGGATCTATTGGTTCTTCTAGTTGAATTGTTGCAGTCACAACAATAGCAGTGGGATCTGTGTCGATGATATGTCTTCTATGAATAATTTCTAGAATCGGGTTCTGAATCAGGGTTCATCTCCTTCTCTTTGATCTCAACCACCAATGACTATTTTGAGAGACACTCATCGGTGTTGTTCCAGGGGATTTTTTGGAAATCACACCATTTTCTGGTGTCCTTCTTCATCTTCCCGTGACCCTTCTTTTCCTATGGCTTGGACTGGTTTTCAGGAGGTTGTTTTTTAGGGATGTCTTTATCATATTTTTGTTGTTGCGGATTTGCAGACCCGAACTCATGTTTTTTTTTGTGCTTAAATTTTTTCTCGATTTTAACACCATATTTATAAGAAGCATCGAGTGATGCGACGTCCAAAAAATCCATTTCAGTTTGGATGTATCTCTGTAGAGCCCCACGGTATTTCAGAGACAAATGTCATTCAGATTCTTTGATACCTAGATTAGTGCACAAGGTATGGAAGGTATTGGTGAAATATAGAACTACTTGGCCCCTCTCTTTCCGTAGTGTGGTCCATCTCATGTACTAGTCCTCATAGTTGCCAACAAGGAAGTATCGTTCCTTTACTGCATCCACAAAAAAATCCCAAGTGGGCTCAACCTCATATATTCTGAACTCCTCAGTGGAACTTTGATCCCAGTAAGTTTCCAACCAGTGTATGAAATGGGGGAGAGCCTCAAGGAGTGTGAAGGTGATATTTCCTTGTCAAAGAAATTATGAACAGAGAAATAACCTTCTAGCAGATTTAACCATTTTTCTAGGACATCCGCATCTATTTGTCCTTCAAATATGGGAATATCGAAATTAACTTGTACCTTGAAAGGAGAGGTTCTTCCAAATTGGCCACTTGATGAAGATGCACCTGCTGCTATCGATAGGCATTGAAGGATGTGGGCAAAATTCTCCATCATTTCATCCCTTTGTCACGTGAGAGCTTGCTCAAGCAACAAATGAATAAAATATTTTTCTTTGTTGTTTTTCTTTTCATCCACATTGGAGAGTCTCTTGGGCATGAAAGAGAGATTTTAATCAAGAGAGACAAGATCAATATCCAACTTGCTATACTTGGACCTTGTCGGGGACATGCACTGAAAAAAATGATCAAGAGCAGCCTGCTCTGATACCATTGATCCAGATTATTTTTGGCATGAAATGAGAGAAAAGATATAATAAATAGATGTACAAAGATATCTTGTATATTCAATAATATAATGTAAATGTATCATAGATGCAACCATAAACACAGAGATACAGTAATACACAATTTTCTATTAATGAGCGAAAATGTACAAAGACTGTAAAATACAAAGTGAAAAACTCGCTGGAATGGTGGAATCTTATCTCCGAGAAGAGATGTGATGGCTACTCGCATCCATAAGAACATGATTGTTACAATGAGGCTCCAAAGGAATTTTTAACATAAGTAAAATCCAAAACCCTAACCCCAAAAGATGAAAATCCAAAAGGTTTGTGGGCCCCGATGGGGGTAGTTGATACGTCAACTTCCCGGGGGCGTAACTTTTGCATACAATCTCTATTTGGGGCGCTCGATACACTGTTGGAAAGGTATAACTGAGAAGAACGATTTTATACTAGTCCAAGCTAGTTCTTGTGCAGCCCATTGGACCCCAAATCCCCAAAAAACATCGTTTATGGCCTCAAAACGGCCCCGAAAGTTTGGAACCCGAAAAACTGCCAAGATGGAAAATTGTTTTTTGAGCCCGTGGAATAGGTGGGTGGCCACTGATATCCACCTAGATCATATCTGGCTCCCTCATATGTTTTTTCCTCCACCATGGTTGGTTTTCGGGGTCGACGATGAATACGATGGTCTTCCAAAGGTTCGACTAGTTTGAGTCCCAATGTTTGATACCCTAACCTTGTTGGGGACATGCACATAGAAACAAATAAAGAGAAAACTGCTCTGATACCACTAATATGGATTTATGAGGGAACCAAATGAAACATTGGATTAAGATAGAAACATAGAGGTACAATAATACTCGATCTCTATTAAAGACTGAAATATGCAGAGGTTGTAATAGAAAATACAAAGTGAAATGAACTCGCTAGAATGGTGGTAGATTATCTCTGAGAAGAGATGTCCACATTCGAAAGAACGTGATTACAATGAGGCTCCCAAGGCCTTTTTAATATAAATCATGAATTGTAAAACCATAAACATCCAAAAACTAACCATGGAAGATGAATCGCCAAAAGGTTTGTGGGCCTTGATGGGGGTAGTTGATATGTCAACTTTGCTAGGGTGTAACATTTGCATACGATATCCATTTGGGGAACTTGATACCTTGTTAGAAAGGTGTATCTAAGGAGTAGACATTCTGAATGGCCCAATAAAGGCCTCCAATATATATTGAGTGTTGCCATTTAAAAAAAATGTCATTTAGGGCCTCAAAACAACCCGAGAAGTTTGGGACCCCAAAAACTGTAGAAAAACTGCTAAAATGGAAATTGTATGTTGAGCTAGTGGAATAGGTGGGTGGCCACCGATTTCCACCTAGATCACCATGCCTCCTTGGGACATAAGAGTCTAGGAATGTTTTTTATTACCTTGCCATTTTCGTTTTCATTTGATTAAAATATGAATTTAGCTTGAAATTTTATGACTCTGCACTATGCGCCTATACAATTCGGCTTGCCCTGGTATGGTGTGTCCTGTAACCAATTCATAATAATCACTACAAACAATGCATACAATTTTATCGTACTTAACTAGTGCATCGTTTTAAGCACCCTGCACCTAGTGCGTTATAAAAGAAAACACCTGCTAAACAACATGTCTGTGTTTTTCAACACAGAAGAACTGGTGCATTACATTTAACCAAGTTCACCATTTCATTTACTACTCATAAAATTTAACTCAGCGGTGCCACCATTTTCAACAAATTCACTAGTTCTATTAACATAACTGCATTGGGACATATTGATTGATTTGGCATAGCGAGGTGTTTCCTTTAACACCCCACAACCATCATTGTACAATTCACAAAGAATTTCTAAACAAAATGATGGTGCTTCAATAACATGGTAGTATCGAGGAATTCATAGTAACAAATTGTGCCACTTAATTTGCAATAAATCAATATAACTGAGCAGTGCCCATAGGGAAAACAACGACACCGGTGCGTTATACTAGACGACACATATCTGAACATCATGCCATTTCTCTGGAAACTATATTGCATGGGTGTGTTTGGTTAGCGAAAGTGTACCACTGAGTTTACATTCCATAGAAATTGAGGTGGTGGTGTTTTTACGTGAACGAAATGCACTAGTGTTGTTAAAAGAACCGAACCGAGAAAATTTTGAGTGACATGGAATAGTAGGGCATATTGGTGGATGGCTCATTACCGGTTCTCTTGACAATAGAATGCATTGTTAAACAAAACTCCATTGATCCAATAACAAGGTAGCACTGATGCAATTTTATTAACACATCACACCGCTCAAGTTGCAATAAAACAATTTAACCTATCAGTGCCCCTAAGCCCAAAAAATGCACCAGTGTTGTAAAGAGAATGACATTGGACCAAATTTTAATAGATTATCATCACATTACATCTTATGGTAAGCACGAGTAAGATCCTAGACAATGTATCAATTGAGATAAAAGCATCAGTGTGTTCTATTAAGTGAATACACTGCCTAGTTTTTGATAAAAAAAAACATTCTCAACGGTGCATCAAATAAATACAACACACCGGTGTTGTGTACTGCAAGATAATGAGAAAAACACATAATAATTTACCATATTGGTTTGTTTTATGGGACACCCCTTTACCAATGTGTTATAATAAAAACTCACCAGTAGCAACACATTCAAATGTAAAATGGAGCATCGGTGTGTTACATTCAATGAAACGCATTGGTGTGATTAATTGAGTTGCATCGAGAGAAATATTTAAAAAATTGTCATTTTGGTGCATATTTTAAAACATGCCTGTTACTGATGCGTCATAAACAACAACACACCATTAAAAAGCATCTGGTGCTCCAAGAAACTAGAGTAGAGGTGCTTTTCATATAACAAATTGCATTGCTTGGTTTATAATTAAAAAATTCTACTACGTTGGATAATTTCGTAGAACCAACTGCCCGAAGTTACACATTTCATATGTGAAATGGCATCACATGTCAATTTGTATGACAACCCTTAACCAGTGTGTTATTTAACACAACACACCACTATAGATATTGGTGTTCGACTAACAATGATGCACCGATGTGTTAAATTCAACACACCATTGTTCGGTAACTTATGTATGATATGGATGATATGGAGAACCGACATCAATGTGTATGATGTTATTAATAGAACCAATTACTTTTCCACTTTTTGTTTGCAAACAAAAAATAATTTCAATTTTTGATAAATACAAATTAGTTATATAAATTTGTGTTTTGTATTTTAAATTTGTTTTATATATATATGTACCTAAAAAATATTTTATGTGAATCAGATATGACAACGACATTGAGAACAATAGAAGTATGAGTAGACAGAAAATAATAATAATAATAAAAATAAATAAATAAAAATAATAATTCACAAACTACATATTCAAACCTCCACAATTAAATTCTGTGGAGGTTTTGTTTTGCGGAGACAAAAACATAGGTCACTATTTGTTTCCTCTTATAATTTAGTACATGGAATTGATCCTCTTCCACTTCCTTAATGATCTTCCTTGTATATCCTCCTTCGTGGGCCACTCGAATTTCTCCAAGATACCATCCTCATCATTCATGTAGCCATAATATAAATTGGCATCAATTTACTTGTAAATCACATACCTACACCTCCTCTTCTTCACCTTGAAGGATATTATTGAATAGATCTTCGAGGATGGGGAGTAATTTTGTATCCCTAAAGTACCTGTAACTAAGGACCTTGCCATGGAATTGGGAAAATCAACTTCGTTCCCTTCGGATTCCATCATCTTGGCCCCTACTTTAGAATAATTAGGACTTCCAAGCTCTAAGATCAGAGCTTTTGATTTCTCCTATTCCCTATTTAACAAGAAAGGACCATGGTGGATGTATTAATTATAACACACTGTCAATATCAAGAATGACCTAATATTCATATTGTATATTTAATATAAGTTAAGAAGCACATTTGGAAAAGCAATCGATGATCCATAAGTTTTTTCAGCATGTTTTATATCTAAATATTAAGCATTGACTTTGCCTTTTCCTGCTCCTCCATGAAATCCTCACCCATGTACTTACTAAGAAGATCATGACACTTCTTCTCCACAACCATGTTCTTGATTTCTTTATCATACAAAAGGGACACATGGGCCACAAACTCTCACTATCTATGTTGCTAGTTTCCCTTGTCCCGTTCTCTAATTTCTTCCACCACATCCTCATCTTCCTTGAATAATATTGTCTTAATGGAAATGACCTCCCTACTATTGATCATCAACCTAGAATCCTTATAGATAGAATCGATCCTTTGTCACTCCCTTAGTTCTTTGGCCCCCATCTCCTCCTCCATGGGCCACTCGACTTACTCTAAGATACCTTTCTCATAATCTTTGTCACCATAATAAATGGCATCAATTTTCTTGTAGATCACATACCTAGAGCTCCTCTTCTTTGTGTCATGGTGCTTATCAAATATCTCTTTGACATCAGGGGGGAATTTTGTCGCCCCACTTGTACAATTGGTTGTTGGAAGATTGTAACATGTTATGTTCCAGCAATCAATTATACAAGTGTAGTTGGGAAATAAGACAATTACTAACTTAATGAGAATTATGACCTCAAAATGAGAACTCCAGCCATTAAAACACATATTTTTGCATAAAAAAACATGAAAATCAACCCCCAAATCAAAAAGTGGTGCTACTGGTAGCACCATTTTTCTAGTCAGGGTTAAAATTATAACATTTTTCAAGCATGCCCTTAAAAACTCATATAGATGCTCAGAAAAACCTTAAAATCAACACCTAAATAAAAACTTTGATACTACCTAAAGAAAAATGTTTTTTTCTAAACATTAAAATTATATCTCTTTATGATCTAATTGAAATTGTGGCCTTGACAACCAATCCCTACGCAAATAAACAACCCAAAATTAGACCCCAAATGGTCACTTGAAAATTTATTTACAAACTATTTATTTTTTATTTTTTTTTACATTAAAAAATTAAATAAATAGAAAGGACAATATTTGCAAATAATTTTTTTAATGAACAAAAAAACACATTTAAAAAATATATTCAAATTTCAAATTAAAAATAAAAACAAGGTGAAAAAGAAAAAAAATAACTAAAAAGAAATGAAAAAAAATCAAAATCTTCCTCCAAAAACTATATATATATAATTTTTTCTTTCTTTGTAAAAAAAAATCATTAAAAAACCTAAAAAACTAAAAAAAAAACTTAAAAAAAAAAATTCAAGAAATAAATATCTAGAATAAAAAATATTAAAAAATTATTAAAAAAACATAAACTAAAATTTCAAAAATAAAAATAAAAACATATATTTAATAAATAATATTTAAATGAATTTTTTTTTTTAATAAAATCAAAAACGAAAGCCCCCCGGGGGGCAGCTCAATTGGCAAGTGCCGTGAAAATGAAGTTCCATGAGGTTTCGAGTTCAACTCCCCTCGACTTACCTTGTGTGCCGCGTAAGGGGCATCGTGAGCACACCTGGAGGTTATAGTGGTAGCGGTTGGATAGCACGGCCACATGTAACGCGAGCACGTGCCCAACTAGTTGCTGATTCCTCCAGACACAAAAAAAAATAAAAATAAATTAATTAATTAATTAATTAAAAAGTTAAGACCAATTTCAAAAAAAAACTCTAAACCGATTTAATAAAATAAAAAACATTTAAAAAAAAATTAAAAACAACATTAAAATAAATAAAAACCTACCAAATTTATTTAAACTTACACTAAAATTTTTGAAAAAACACAAATAAAAACAAATTTAATGAAATTCAAAACAAAAGTTTGAAAAAAATATTAAAATTTTAAAAAAAATATTAAAAACAATTTTAAAATTCAAACAATAACAAATTTAATTAAAATTAAAAATTAAAAACAAATTATGTTGTAATTATGTTGTTTGGTAGGTTAGTTAGGGTTGGTTGGGCACCATGGGTGTCGTGGGGGACGATGTTGAGAATTTTCCCAGACCCCACAAGCTAATCCCTAAGGCTAGGGCTTAGGTCGTGGGGGACTAGGTAGATGCCCAACATCGACCCCCACTACGCCCAACCAACCTACATCGTGGGTGTCGTGGGGGGCAATGTTGGGCATCCCCCATTCTCTGATGGGCTAAGCCCTAGTCATGTGCGACTAGAGCTTAGCCCATGAAGGGTTGCGGTGGTGCCCAACATTACCCCCAACGACACCCATATCAATGTAATATTTGTTTTTTTTTCTAAGTTTTTATTATAAAATGTTTATATATATATAACTCCTTTTTTTTCACTTTTTTTTTAATATTTTATTTTAATGATTTTAAATTATTTATTATGTATTTTTATAAGTTTTATTAAAAAAATTATTTAATTTTTTTTTTTTTTTTTTCTTAATATATTTTTAAAGTTTTTGGGATATTTTTTTTATTATTATTAAATTTCAATTTGTTTTTTAGTTTTTTTAATATATTTTTTAATTTCTTTGCATCTTTTTGAGGGTTTTTTAAATAATTTTGGTTTTTTTATTTATTTTTATTTTCCCAAAAGTTTTTAAAGTTTTCTTTTAATTATTTTTATAATTTTTTTTTAAAATTAAAAAACAAAAAATTCTAATTGTTTTGTCTTTTTGTGGTTTTTTTAGTTTTTAACTTTTCTTTAATAAAAATTAAATTTTGATTACATTTTTTCTTTAAAAAAATGTTGTTTTTTGTTTTACTTTTTAAAAAACCAACTTTTAGATTTCTTATTTTTTAATTTCTTCATTTTTTTAATGTAAATTTTAAAAAATTATAAAAAGAATGATTTAAGAGCCGATTTTGAGTTGTTTATCGATGATGTGAGTCATTGTCGAGGCCATAGTTTCAATTAAGTTATAATTTTAACTCTAAAAAAAAACTTGATACTACCGATAACATCATTTTTCAATTCAAGGGCCAATTTTAATGTCTTTTTCCACAATGACATTGGTTGCGTACACAATGGGTCTGAATGGCTCTGAATTTTAGCCAATGCAAAAAAAGGTACTACTAGTAGTGCCACTTTTTTTATTTAGGGGTAAAAATAATACTCTAAGAAAACGAGAACTCTAGAGAGTTCTCATTAAGTTGGTAACTATGTTAAATTCCTCCCTAACGTCAAAGAGCTATTTGAGAATCCCCCCGAGGTGAAGAAGAGGAGGTCTAGTTATGTGATTTATAAGTGAATTGATGCCAATTATTATGGAAACAAGGATGATGAGAACAATATCTTGGAAAAATTTGAGCATCCCGCAGAGGAGAAGATACATGATAGAGTGTTGAGGGAGTGGAAGAGGATTGATTCTATCTGGAGGGAGGTTAGGTTGACTATTAAGAGTGGGGATGTCATTTCCATTAAAGTGGTCATATTTGCAGAAGATGAGGATGTGGCGGAAGAAATGGGAGAGCGGGACAAGGAAAATGAGCAACAAAGAGAGTGAGAGTTTGTTTCCCATGTGCCCCTTCTCAATGAGAAAGAGATATGAGCACATGGTTGTGGAGAAGAAGAAGAAAAAGCATATTAGTAAGTACACAGGTGAGGATCTCATGGAGGAGCAGGTTGAGGCCAAGGAAATGCTCAATATTTAACAATAAGGCATGCAAACAAAGCTTCTGGATCAGCATTTGTTTTTCTAAATGTGCTTCTTAACATTAGTTAAATATACAATATGGACCTTAGGTCATTTTTTAGGTTGAAATGGTGTTATGATTAAGACATCCACCAGGGTCCTTTCTTGCTAAACAATGAAAAGGGACATTGGGAAGCTCTAATCATAGAGCTTGGTAGTCATAATTATGTCAAATTAGAGGCGAAGATGATGATCTTGGAAGGGAACAAATTTGACGTGTCGGGTGCTACAGGAAAGGGCTCCGGTTATAGATACTTCGGGGCTACGAAATTCCTCCTCATCCTTAAAGAGTTATTTGATAATCCCCCTCAAGGAAAGGAATATGAGGTGTATATATGGGATTTACAAGTGAAGTGACACCAGTTCATATTATGGCTATAGGAATGATGAGGAAAGTATCTTGGAGAAATTTGAATGGGCCATGGAGGAGGAGATTCAAGGAAGGGCATTGAGGAAGTGGCAGAGGATCGACACCA
>ML808757.1:62514-78702 GCA_009831015.1 Picea engelmannii
ATATCCAGCACCAGAGTTTCAAGTAATGATTGCAGATGGAGGAACTATCAATTGCTTAGGAAAATGCAATAAGATCAATATTACTATGGGGGAATATGTAATGAATAGTCCAATGATTTCTATACCCATGGGTGGTGCAGATGCTGTACTAGGAATCCAATGGTTACAATCATTAGGAACAATGGCTTTTAATTTTCAAGAACTTTTCATGAAATTTTCATTGGAAGGATTTAAAGAAATTGAGTTAAGAAGTATCACAGGGAAACCCGGTAAGGTGATAAGCTCTAACGGCATGCCAAAGTTATTGAAAAATGGGCATCAAGGCATTATTTCACAACTATGCTCACTAGATGTTCAAACATCTAAGCCATATATTCCTTAAGATCTCCAAAGGATCATTGATAAGCATTCTGTTAGCACTCTGTAATTTGCCCAAGGCTGTGAGGCAGTCACAGAGGCAACGTCAAAACCACTTCAGGTCTTGGATCTAGCCCTCCAAGACTCAGAGAGGGATCTCTCTGTCTGATATAGCTTTATTTGAAAAGAATATTAGGCTAGTTAATGGGTTCAGAGTTTGGATTTTTTAATTGGTAGGAGCAGAGAAAAGGAACCATGGGCAATGGAGTCGCAATCTGAGATTTAATCAAAAAAAAAAAATCCTACAAACAGCCTTACAGGGAAAGGTAGGAAAATCACTGGATTCTTCGTAATCTTGGGGTATGGAAGAGGGGGAAAATTGTTAAGAGGTCAAGTTAAAGACAGAGCAGTAAAGAATTATGCGTTTAACTTTTAGTGGAAAACATTGACATTGCTTTCAAACTTGGAATAGGGTGTTTTTACACAAATCCTGATCTTAAATTTCTTTGAAAGAAAGGATAAGACAAAAATATATGATAAAAGAGGAAAACAAAATCATAATGAGAAAAAACTTCACCAATGAATTTGACGCAAGAATCCTGTAACTGCTGCGACTGTATTATTTGAATTGATGAAAACTACAGTTGGCTCTGCGAGCTGCTTTATAAAAACTTAATCATGGTTCCCTGACTGATCAACAACCTTTACATTAAAAATAATCTCTGAATAAATAGGGGATATCCTCAACAAGTTTCGAGAGTCATTTTTAACCGCCTCGACCAAAAAAAGCCACAAAACCCACAAATTCTGGAACTGTCTGCCATGAAAGACGGACCGGTTTTCTATGAACAAGGGGTCTGAAAAGACATGGTTTTCTTTTCAACTATGACACCTGGGAAAAAAATGAATGATTTTATTGTATATGGGCGTGTTATGGACAAAAACCTCCTTCGGTTTCTCCAAATTTGGCTCCATCTGGCCGTACCAGCTCCTGCAAGATCGGGACTGTAACCGAAAAACCAAAAATATGAAAAAAGGGCCTCGAAGATGGATTCAATACTCCTTGCTCGTGGAACTGGTGAAAAAAATGAGAGAGGTTTTTGTTCTTCATCCCGTTAAGGAGAAAAAAATCTCTCTGTGATACAAAATTCGAATTATTCTTCCCGGAAAGGCCCTCGGAAGAAGACTGGTCGAAAAGATGCAGAAGTGGTTTTTTTTGGGGGCAGAGTGGTATTCCGGACCCCCCCTGAGGTGGTTTTAGGGGGGGGGGGGTCCGTTGGAATGGGAATGCGACACCTGTCAGGGGGGTGGTATTGGAAAACAAGTATTCCGGACCCCCCCTCTCGTTAAATTCTGGATAGTGAGGGGGGGTCCGGAATTTTCGATGGTCGTTGATTTGATTTGTTTGGGGTATGATTTAATTTGGTTTGGGATATAATGTACGTGGATTTGGGGGTGGGTAGGACTTAGGTTAGTTTTATTTTTTATGTTTTTGTTTTCTTTTAATATTTGTTTTATATTTATGTGTTACGTTTATTTTGTGTTTTTAAATTTTGTTTTTGTTATATGTGTTTTATTTTATGTTTTTTATGTTTTCATTTAAATGTTTTATACAATATAATTTGTATTATCTTTTGTTTTGTTTTTGGTTTTTATATTTTCTTTTTTATATTTTTGTTTATTATATTATATGTTTTGGTTTTTGTTTGATTATTTTATTTAATCCAAAAAACTAACATACTTATTAAACTAACTTAGATTTTAACTTAATTATTAATCAATTAAATAATTAATTAATTATTAATTAGTTATTTATTAGCTAGTTTAACATATTCTAACTATACTAACATTTATTATTATTTTAATCTAACTAACCCATTGTTCTTTGTGTTTGTCCTAAGTTTGATTATTCATGGACGGGCGAGATTGGCGAAGGGGTGAATGAATGAAGGGTGAGGAAACTGATAGGTGCAGCGCAAATGAAGGATGTAGCCTAGAGCAGAGGAGGCCTGAAGCAATGGATGGATGACACGTTGGGATAGGGCCCGTCGAAAAAACTCGCCTCATTCTGGACCCCCCCACCATCGTTAAAGGCAGAACGGTCGAGGAGGTCCGGAATTCAATCTGGGTCGTAGATCTCAGTGCCGACCTCTAAACCGTTCAGATGCGTGCCTTCTTTATACCCGATTCTAGACCCCCCCCCTTTTGATAAAGGTAGAACGGTCAAGGGGGTCTGGAAAATCTTGTGGGTCGTAGATCTCAGCGCCAACCTCTAAACTGTTCATTTATACGTTGTCTTTACTCTGTGAGCGCAAAGTCATATTTGCTCCAGAACTTAGGATAAGTGCATTATGCAGATTTTGTGCATTGTTTCCCTTGAAAATAATTTGTAGAGATGAAATATTATTTGCTAACCTATACACCCAGAGTGAAAAATTTCCAGTCAACAGATGATCCTATGAATTATAGGGTTATAACAGTGGCTCCACCTGGGGATGGCAGCTTCTTTCAAGAGGTGTCAAGAACCACAGACCTATGAATCATGCAGACCGGTGCTTTATCCATTGGGCTGATCCCAAAATCTTACTCTGCAACCTGTACCTATTTTGATCTTGCAACTGAAACCAAATCAAATGAACACTGCTGAAAAAGAGATGCTCAGAATGCTGAGCTTATTCACATTCTCCTACCTACCCTATGCTACTAATCATTTTGTTAAATCAAATAATACAAAAATTCCAATGAAGCTAATCAAGTAGCTTCTGAGACCAGTGGATTGCTTGAATGCTCGTTAGCACAGTGAAAAGCGCAGCTTGACCTTTTGCCCGTAGACTCAGAACTACAAAGTGTAAAGGCCATTGCTGAAAACGTGATTGATATTTACCATAGAGACCTCGACAATCTTGAAAAACAAAAGTACTTCCAGAGAAAGATTGAGGCTCTACAGTGAGAAAATTCTCCATATAGGTAGCTACAGGATCAAGGTAGAAATGACATGTTACTTGATTTCTGGATCCTGCCAAGTAAGCGACATGCTTTGGCACTGTATCTATGTTATTTTCATCCTCATGCATTTCCTGACATGGCTGCAACTTTCCTGACGGGTTTCGAAATGATGCTTCTGCTGAACACACCCCTGTAGCTGTCTGTCTTATCATATCCATATCATAGTAGTGTTTTATCCCATAGCTGGATGACGGGGAATGATTTTGACCACACAGGCCATCCAACCGATCTGATATTGGATCCTGTAGAAATGAACTGATTGTTGTATTGGTTCCACTGAAACTTCTTGATTTTGTATGTATTTATCCTTTAGCATATACTCAAGATTCTTTTTCAAAAACTGAAATGAATTAAAGCATAATGGTACAAAGTTGTTTTGAATTAACTCAGAATTTTTCTCAGGCTCTAAGCTTTCATCAAGAATTTAAAAATCAATTTAGGTCAAGGGCTGTGATTCTGGGTTTAGAATAGCCTCCATATCCTTAATGGAATCACCAATTGATTGATCAAAGGAATTTAAGTCTTCACTATTTACAACTGGCCTAGAGTTTCTTTTCAGAAATTGAAAAGATGAGAAACATAAGGGCAAAGTGTTTTCACTTACTCTGAGATTTTCTGCACATTGATCCTTGCTGTCATAACTTCCATGTGCAGATTGATTGTCATATCTAAGCTGTAACTGATCTTCTTCCTGCCAATGACATGCTGCTGATTTCTCTGAACAGTCAACCTCTATATTTAGATCTTAGCAGAATTGAAGCCATTCAAAAAATAGATCATCCCAGAAGCATAAAACAATTACAGTCTTTCATAGGAAAAATAAAATTTCTAAGAATATTTATCCCTAACTTGGAAGAAATTCTCACAAATATAACAAATATGTTGAAAAAAGACACAAAAATAAAATGGACCATAGAAGCAAAACATTCCTTTGATCAGGTGAAAAAGGCCTTGACACAAGACCATGTGCTAATCAACCCTGATTACACAAAATATTTCCTCCTATTCTCATTTGCCTATGAGCATACTATTGCAACAGTTCTTTTGCAGAAGAACAATGAAGGCTGTGAAAAACCTATTTCTTTCTTGAGTAAATCCTTGAGAGATGTTGCATTGAATTATAACATCATGGAAAATTAATCTTTTTCTTTGGTGAAAGCAATCAAAGATTTTAGAGTATATATTCTCCACTCACACATTATTTCTTATGTCCCAAATCCTGTGGTGAAAGATATTCTGACCCAAGACAATCCTGATGGAAAAAGGGGTAAATGGATTTCTTTTATCCTTGAATATGACATAGAGATCAAACCAACCAACCTTATCAAGGGTCAAGGATTATCTAAATTGATGGTTGAGTCCAATTTTCATTATTTGGATATTATTTCTCTAGCTGCAGTGGATGAACAAGAAGTGCAGGAGACTCCACAAGTTAAAATGGTTTTGCTCAACCTCTCCCTAGTATGCATACCTTATTTTTGTGTTACATCAATTACAAGCTCCTCCCGGCTTAACCAAAACTAAATCTAGATTTATGAAACTCAAATCTATGAAGTATTGTATTTTAAATGGCAATTTGTATTGGAAAGATGTTGGAGGGATCCTACTAAACTGTTTGTTGAAAGATGAAGCTGATAAATCTTTGCAGGAATTTCATGAAGGATATTGTGGTGGACATTTGAACTGGAAGGCCACTGCCAATAAAATTCTTAGATCTTATTTCTACTGGCCAAATTTATTTGTAGATGCCCACAAGAAAGTGACAACTAGTCATAGATGGCAAATCTTTGAAGGAAAAAGGAAACTTCTACTTTTACCCTTAAAACCAATTTCAGTTGAAACTCTATTTCAACAATTGGGTCTGGATTTCATTGGAGAAATCCATCCACCATCATCAGGCCAACACAAATGGATTCTCATAGCCACTAATTATTTCACCAAGTGGATTGAATTTGTACCCTACAAGCAAGCCACTAATGTTGTGATCATTAAGTTTTTGGAAACTAACATTTTTTGAAGATTTGGATGTCCCAGAAAAATTATCACCGACAATGCAAAAACTTTCAAATCAAAGAAGATGATAGAGTTCTATAGTAAATATCATATCAACTTAGGAAACTCTACTACCTATTACCCTCAAGGGAATGGATTAGCAGAGTCTTCAAACAAGAGTCTGGTCAACATCATCAAGAAGTTGTTGGAGGAAAATAGAAATTCATGGCACAATAAGTTGGTAAATGCACTATGGGGAGATAGACTTACTACAAAGAGGTCAATTTGTATATCCCTATACCAGTTGGTCTATGGAATGGATGTTGTGTTTCCTACTTCTTTAGGTGTCCCTGTCATGAAATTACTATAAGAAGTACAGGTAGAACAAAATGTCATCTAGAGGAGAATTAATCATTCTATACAACTGCAACAGTCGAGAGAAGAGGTCTACAACCAAACTCAAGTGATTCAGGAAAATATCAAAAAGATCTATGATAGAAGGACCAAGGCTGATGACTTCCAAATAAGAGACAAAGTACTGAAATGGGACTCAAGGAATGAAGAAACAAGCAAACATGGAAAATTTGAGAATGTATGGAAAGTTCCATTCGCAATACATGCCTACACAGGAAGTAATGCATTTTTTTTATCAAGGATATGGATGGAGCAGACCTGCTAAGAGGACCTATCAAAGGTAGAATGCTCAAGCACTATGTTTCATAGCAATGACAATTTTTCTCACTCATTTCATTGTAAATACCATATTACTTTTTTTGTCATGAGTGGGTGACTTTTATTAGTGGTTAAACCCTGAAGAGAAGGCCCTAAGCCCCTAATCAGTTTTCACCATATTTACACTTACAATAAAACTAATCAAAAAGAAGAAAGTACCGGAGAAGAGGATTCAAGGCAACAGGTAGTCAGTTCTTGGCACCTCACAAGGAGAGAACCATCCCCAAGTGGAGCCACTATTATAACCCTATATTTCATAGTATCACCTGATGATTGAAATTTCTTCCTCTAGTCATATTTCATTGTAAATAATATTTTATTTTGCAAATGATTTACAAAAAAGAAAAAAAAGAAAAAAGAAAAGAAAAGAAATGAAAAAGAAAAGAAAAAGAAAATGATAGAAATAGAAAACATGAAAAGAGGGTATAAAAAATAATAAAAGACAAAATATAAAAAAAAAAAACAGAGAAAAATATAAAACCCTATCAAAAAAAAATTTAGTTTGAATCATATTGTATAATCATGATCAAACTTGTTGAATTTATGTTGATAGTTTAGAGAATAAGTTTGGTCAAACTGTTTAATCTTGGCCAAATTAGCTAGGTTAGAGTAATAATTAATCCTACAGTTTAAGTTGGATTAATATGTTAGATGACTAGATTAGGAGATAGGTTAGTGATTTTTTTTTCAATAAAATTTGAAAAGGGATGTAAAAATACCCGTTGATTGATTAAATTTAATTATTGTAGCCTTAGGATAATAAGACCATGGTGTAAAAGGGAAAAAAATGAGCTTAGCACTACCCAATGCATATTTTTTATCCTAAGTTTCTAGTGGAAATGACACTTTGTCATGTAGTGGGTAATTCCTGCACATATTCTCAGCAACGACATCCATCATCGCCCAGATCGATGGTCCTCAGTGAATTTTGGACCCCCCCCCCCCGACCTTTCTTCCTTTAACGGTGGGGGGGGGAGGTCCAAAAAGTGGTTTCCCCCATGTCGGTCCCACCTAACATGGCACTCTCATACAATTTCGGACCCCCCCCCTCCAAAATCCTCTTACCACCTATCCCCCCCCTTCGAAATTCCCCCAAACCACTACCCAACACTGCTCACCTCACGTTGCCACCGTACCCTACTTCCACCTGCCATATGTCCCATCTTACATACTCGTTACCCAATCAAATCGCTCTCCATGAACATTAACTGGCCCACCACCACCCCACACAAAAATGAACACCTCCAACATACTGTAAAACCCCATTTCATCACCTAATAAGGCCATTTTCTAATGTAGACACTGTGGACACGATGCCAAAACAAGTTGTCAAGCCAACTTCTGTAACCTCCACCGTTAACGGACATATTTTTTCCCTGGTAATCACAGTCCACCATTGATTTATCTTAAGCTCTGTCAATCATGGTCCCCAAGGCAAAATCCTCTAATACATCTAATAACTTGATCCTTCCCCCTCCTGTCGACCTTGACCATATACCTCTGGCGGATAAGGATTATAAAATCATAGAGCCAAGGTTCGAATTCAATTTCTTTGAACTGCACTCTTGGCTAAAAGACATATTTATAGATAAGAGCGATGAAATTGGACTCCGGGAGTCCAATTTACCTCTGTATATGTTCCCTTGGACCCACAATTTCTCTAAATTCACCCTCAAATTCCAAGCTCATTATTCGCCTAGGAAAAGGGCAATTGTTTCCTCCTCTGGTGAAACCCTGTTCAAAATTACCCCTAAATCCATTGATCAAATGCTGAAAATCCATAGAAACGATGTATCCATCCCATTTTCCATTGAAGCCCTAAACGACCTATACCAGAAGCTCATCTTTCCCCAAAGAGCCAAGATTTTGGATATTTTTCTGCCAGAAGACGCTCAATTGCCAAAGAAAAATCCCCCTTATTCATCCTCCGTCTTCATTGTCAAGGACAACTGGATCATTTCCATTATTTGTTACCTGTTAGGTTATTCCTCATATGAGTGGGTGGATGAGCCTATTTTAGGATTTCTATCTATCTCTTCCACAAAAGAAAGAGCCACAATTAATTTTAATTTCAGTCAATTTATGGATGATAACATTCATTATCAACTTTTCAGGTTTCCAATAGAAGGAAGGTTCAGATATTCCTCAATCCTGGTTTATATGTTCTTGTTTTTTCAGCAAGACAAGTTTCCATGTGCATTTCAGAAATTAAACCAAGAAGGAAACCCACAGTCAGTGACCTCATGGACCTCATTGGTGAGGAAACATTCAGTAGAGTACAGTTTCAAGAACTTCATAGACCAATTATATCACCCAATGGTTTGCATGTTGAAGAACAACACAGAGCCAATGATCAATGAAGAAATTTAGAGAATCCTTCACCTTTCAGATTTAGCCAAGACAGGGGATTGGTATTTATACCAAAACCACACAAAGATAAGAGTGTATGGGTGTGAGATGGCACCTTATAGATTGGCCAAATACCTCCCTGTGAGGATTTTTTCACTAAAACACATAAGGAATATGGTGAACTCATATGACATCTACTTCGTTCCAACAAAGAAGAAACAACAACTCAGAATCAAGACCTAGATTGGCCCTTTCATCTGTGACAATAGATCAGCAGGAGAAGAGGAAGATAACCTCTTGAAATAGATGATTTTTAATCAGAGTTACACTTGGTATTATGACCCATTCAGTGTCATATCAAAGATCAAAGTAAAAAAAATGAGCACTCCTTATGCTCACACAAAGAAGCCAGAAGTGGAGAAGTGTATGAACCAGACGTAATGGAAAGAAAACACATTGCTAGAAATTGAGGAACAAACTTCCCCTGTCACTGCTTCACATACCAACACACCTCAAAATAAAGCAGGGAAGAGAGAAATAAAGGAGGTTTCTCCCTCAGTCACAATGGTATCATATGAGGACTTTCGAGTTTATAGAAAAAGGGACAAGACCAGTCATGCACCGAGCTTGTTGAAGGAAGGATAAATGTAGTCCACCATAGTCATGGAGGGACTACACTCTTAAAAACTATTTAGATAGTCATTTCATAGTGTCTACATCATCACCAACATATCAAAGACAAACAAACACTACTCTAACAGCCAAACCATCTCATGAGAAAACATAGTCAAATATTTTTGACAAGTATAAACAAATCAAGAAAAGAAATGAGCTCCTCAACAATAGCACCTATGCTCATTTCTGGAAGCAGACCTCCATTTCCCAACATATTTTGTTGTCAGCATTTGACATAGAGAGAGAAATAATTCAAATGGAATTCCCGCAAGCACAAGTTCCTCATCCTAAAACAACTGCATACTACAAGAAGATTTCCTTTGAGTTTGATGTAAAGGATGTCCATCCAGTGGAATAGATGGATATGCATAGGAATATAGGAGAGATGATATTCTCTACCTTGACCAACACCTCAATGAATGCATCAAATTTGCAGGTATCCCTAAACAACATTCAGTCCCAAATGAAGCTGGATAAAATATCTTCTTTGGCAAAGGACAACAAAATCAAATAATTAGAAGAATTGGTGTTGAAGATTGGGTATGACCCAACAAATTTCAAGGCATCATAGGAGTTATTGAATAAGAAGAATGATGATATAACATCTCTAAGAAAGTAGCTGAAACTTCCAGCTATAGAAGATTCACAAGCCAAAGAAGTGGCTGAGACTAAAGGCCACAAAGAAGAAATGGTGAAGCTTATCATGGAACATAATGTACACATAAGAGAAATGGAAGCAGGAATGGATAAATTGATAAAGGAAAATGAACAGAATGTGCATATGGCCATGATCCCACTGAAGTCAGTTCCTCTGACAAAAATTAGAACAACAAAAGCATCCACATATGCATAAATTCCATCAACAATCTCAATGCAAGTTTCAGATGCATCTGACAAACTTGTAAAATCCATGGAATACATGTCCATTCAAGGGGAAAAGATCAGGAAACTACAAGAAGAGGTAAAGAACCTGCAGGAGATGAAGTCAATGTTCCAAGCTAGTCACCAGGAAGAGATGCATAATTATCAAAGGCTTAGTCAACAATTACAACAACTACAGAAAGAGACTTTCATGGCAAAGACCTTAGCCCAAGCTAAGGAAATTATTTGGGTAGATATTAGAAAGTCAATGTCAGAAATCTGGCCATCCATACAGATTATATTTGAACAACATGAGTTAGTATAGAAGGTCGGAGGATCAATTGATATCATCAAGGAAGAGTTAGGAGAAAGGCCCAAAAACAAGCAGGAGTAAGAAGAACTATAAATTGAGGACATGGCAAATACCATCCTTGAGATCAAGAAGGTCCTGACCAAGAAATGATTGATGTTGTAGCTAGAAGAGAAGACACAAGTGATGGACATAGGTGTGCAGAGATTTATCATTAAGATTGAACTGCTACATAAGAAAGGTCTTTCTGGATTATTAGTACTAAATGAAAAACTAATCACTTTGTCTGATTACAAAGAGAAGATGAGTGTAGTGGCAAAGGACAATTCAAAGTTTGCAGGGATACAGAGAAGCATTATTGGTAAAGATTTACTGGAGACACTACAGTTGGACATGATTATTCAACATGAGATTAAGCATATCTTCATCACTAAGCCTAATTTTTCCAAGTATACTAAAATGGATGAGATATACAGGAAGTTACTCAAGATTTCCATCCCAGGTAAAAAGAGATGGGAAGATCTATGCGTCTTACTTGAGTAAAGATAGTTTTGAGTTTCTAGTCAGCATGGAGTAGCCAACCAAAGTCAAAGATATGAGTCACTAACCACTTCAACCAAATCATCACAAAGGATCCAAGGAAATCAACAAATCCCTATATTTTGTATCTGATGGTTGCGCGCGCCCTCCTAACCCGCAGGTCAGAAGTCCACACACACAGGATCTTTCCCCTTACACTAGCTCGAAGAGCTCTCAAAAATGGCTCCTCTATTTCCCTTTCGAGTAATCTACACCCACAATTAGCTTCGGGAAATTCCCCCTTGTACTTTGGGAGATCGGACTTCTCACTTTCGTGAATCCAGTGGTCAAGTGCCTTGTCTCTAAATCTATGAAACCTGAAACAATCAACACTTGACCTTTTCTTTCCCTATTTCGGGTTTCTCCTTATCACGATTTCGGGATTTGTGATGTCAAGTAACTCGTTCCCTCGACTCCCGAAACCCGATTTACCGAACCTCCGATGTGCTCGCAAACTCTGACTTTTCAACAGCCCTCCATTCCATCGAGACTTCGGACTTCGTGATTCCGTGAATCCTGATGCGAAGTTTTTGGGACTTCACCCCTCGAAACCTCGAAATGGTCAATGGAATTTGACTTCTGTGTCGATAGTGCGCCACCTATGCACCTGACTGATTCCTATGGCCCACACGATCCTTTCATCCCTTCGGGACTTCGCGTTTCGTGATTTTGTGAGCCCTATTGCAAGCATTACGGGACTTCAACCTACAAAACCCCGAAATAGAAATCCACTTGCAAATCCAACGACCCCTGTTGGTTTAAATATACGGTTCTGCCTCTCCTAAGATTAAACCTCTGGGAATACTTGTCATAAATCCCCTACCCCTCCATGAGATCTGACGGCTCATGGGACTTCACGAATTCTCCACAGAGAATTCCGACCATCCGTTTCTTTCCTTCACAAGGACTTCTGCAACTTTTTACCAAGTGGTTTTTCCCACGGTAATCAACTGTCTGCGATGCAATTTGTAGCGCCTTCTCACTATCCACTACACAAACTTCTTGTGCTTCCTTCAACAGCTTCAAAGATTCTATCCTTCCTGAGCTTTCTCCAACTCTGAGTCTTTGAAAAAGACTCCTGCACGCACTCCTTGCGGAATACCTTCAAACACTTCCAAGTGTTGAACTCCTTTCGACTTTGCGCACTCCTACAACAACAGTCTCTCAACAAATCATTCGGGTTACCAAAGATGAAACTCTATTCGGCCTGTGCGCGCCTTGCACGACTTCGGTGCCTAGCTGCACTTCTGAGGGAATAAGAACAAAAGCTATCTTATCTGAGCTTTCAGAGACGAACCTATGCACCCTTTGTTAACACACTCCTTGTGGACAATTCAACTACACTCCTTGCAGGAACTCTTTCTCAGATAGAGAAACAATTGAAACTCATTTCCCTTACTCTCTCTCTCTCTCAGATTTCAGACATTCAATAAGAAATCATTCATACATAACATAAAATCAATTGCATGACAGAAAGAGTAAATCATTCATGAGCATAACATTCAAAAATGCATACACAGAGAATATTTGAACACCATGAGTCTGAATCAAAGCCTTTCTGTATTAATCCAGAACTTTTGTACATGGGGATTCTTACTACATCTCTCTACTTCTTCTTTTTTTATGCTCTTGCTAATGTTACAATAATACAAGTGAGGGTGTCTATATCTCGTTTCCCTCCTTCCTTCTAAACTGTCTAATCTACACATTAATTTCTATCTACTTGCATTAACTATCATAAATTCCTTCTACCTACTATGGACGAGAGCGGATCACTCAAGGTCCTTTTACATTATACAAGTGTGCCTCCACTTGATGGCTTCATTAATGTTTCAAGACATTTTCAAAATTTGTGCTGGGCACTTGTCCAGTTGTCTTTTGTCTCCACGCTAGCTCACTTGAGATGCTCCTGCATCATACTCCCTTGCTTGAAAATTTTCATGGGCTCCTATCCGAGCTCACGCATGGCTTGTCCATGCTTCTGGATCTTTGCTTCATTCTCCCAGCTGGAATCTTCAACTGGATGGCCCTTCCACTTGACCAAATATTCAAAGTATTGTTTTCGCCTGGTCTTTTTTCTCACTCTTTTGTCTAGTATGCGCTCCATCTATGGATTTTCTACAACTGGCATCTGTTTTGTCCACTGGATCACTGGCTATTCATTTTCTCTCCCTGTTTCCTTAGCTTTATATGGGTACAAATCTAAGATATTGAATATCATAGAAATTCCGATCCCATCGGGTAATTCAATCTCGTAAGCATTTTCCCCAAATTTCTTTAAGACCTTACTGTTACATGTCAAAATTGCTCAGATGGATAAGTGTCGCATTGTCCCTATCAGTCGTCGTAAGTGTCGCATCTTCCCTATCAACTTTCGCAAGTGTCGCATCTTCCCTATCAACTTTCGCAAGTGTTGCGAGTTGATTACTAGTGTCGCAAACAAAGTTCGGACATGATGCCATGATAACGACACTAAGGAAGCACTTATGGCACATCACATGACTGATTTGAAGGAAGAGAACTGGTTTACTGGGATCAAATGAATCTTGACACCTGAAAGGAGCCCTGAAACTGAGGTTTGGAGAGAGAACTCTCCCCTAATTCAGCTGCAGAAGCTTTGGCGCTCCCCTATAATGTCTTAGGGATCATTATAACGCTCCCTAGACCCTTTTGGAGGAGCGCTGCTCATCTTAAGAGCGCTGGCGCTTCCCTAAGGCCTCCCAAGGAGCGCTACAACGCTCTGAGACCCCTTCTGAAGGAGCGATCCCTATTTTGGGTCAGTTGTTAGCCCGTTGAGAAGAATAAGGGGAGGAACATTCGAGATTAGGAGGCTATTGTGCTTGAATTCTTGTTCTCATCAACAAATCCCTGATCTATGGAGAAGGTTCCCAACTGGTTCTAAACATAACTCAAGAGGTTAGGCTCCTCCCAACTATATAAACAGGCTCTATGATGGTGGAAAGGGGGAAGAATTGAATATGTGAAACTTATGATCTTGGAGGAAACTTACAGTYAGCCAAAGGAGAGTGATCATTGAAGTTGTTGTTATCCAGGTCTTAGATACTTCAGGCAAGGGTTAGACGAAGAGGACTTGACGAAGCTGTCGCATTCTCATCTACGATTGTAAGTACTGTTGTCGTTATTCTCATTAATATGACACGCTTGGCCTGTTTCTTTCTAGTTTGTGTCTGATGTTACATGAACTTATCATTTAATGGTAGATTTGTTTTCAAGATAATATCAATAGAGTAGGAAGTGGTCGTATCTTGCTTTGTCCGTAGAACTCAGCGAGGAGCAAAGGATTGGAGCGCAACTCGGAGCGTGCAAGGACAAATGTCGATAACATGTACTTCTATCATCCTTCCTTCTCATGTATTAGTTTAGATAGATTTGAAAGAAATTCAGTGTCCACGTTAAGCATTTTTCTGTCTAGGGTTAAGGTCAAGCTCTAGAGGTCGATCTACTTGTCCGCAGGCATATTTTCCTACAACACTTACATCGTCTGATTTTCTTCATCTTCAGTTTGTTATATGTTCCTCTTGAGAACCTTTACTTTATCAAATGTGTGAGGATCAAATCACCAACCTCAAATTGAAGTTGTCTCCTGTGTTGATTTTCTCTGCGCTTATATTCATGGCTCGAATTCTGCAATCGTTCCTTCACCTGGCTGTGAAGTTCCTTCATCTCCTCTGTGAAATTTTCTGCACTAGCGCTCCTAATTGCAGTCTATTCTAAATCTCTCAATTCATAAATTCCTCTCGGCTGCATGCCATAGACAATCTGAAATGGACTTTGCCCTGTGCTTCTGTTAACTGAGTCGTTATAAGCAAATTCTGCCTATGGTAATATGTTGTCCCACTGGCTGTGGTGTTCCATCACCAGGCTTCTCAGCAAGTCTTCCAGACTTCTGTTTACCACTTCTGTCTGTCCATCCCTCTGAGGATGATAAGATGAACTAAATGATAAGTTAGTTCCTAGATTCTTCCATAACATCCTCCAAAAGTGTCCTACGAACTTAGTGTCTCGATCCGAAACTATGCTCCTTGGCAAGCCGTGAAGTCAAATGACTTCTTTGGAAAACAAATTCGCAATGTGAGTTGCGTCACTGGTTTTCTGACATGGAATGAAGTGTGCCATCTTGGAAAATATATCCACCACCACAAAGATTGAGTCAAAACCTCTTTGTGTTCTTGGCAACCCCAATATGAAATCCATGATGACTGCATCCCACAGCTTCTCAAGTATGGGTAATGGTTGATAAAACCCTGCATTCTATCTCTTCCCCTTCAAATGCTGGCAAATTCTGCATCTTTCCACGAATCTCTTGACGTCTTCTCGCATTCCCGGCCAAAAATATGACTCATTCAATTTTGTGAACGTCTTGTCATGACCAAAGTGCTCGGCCAATCCTCCACTGTGTTTCTCTTTCAACAAATTCTCTCTCATGGAGCATTTCGGAATACACATGTTGGGTCTAATTGATGATGTCAATCAGATTTTATTTAAGGTCAACCCGGGAAGGTAAACTTAGAAGCACTACCTAAAATATATAGATCTAGAAAGATTCCTAATATGTCTGAGATCTTAAAGTTCCCTTACAAGAACATATTCATTAAAATCTCTTTCAACAACTAATCAAACCTAGATCTAACAATTGTCAAGATCCTAAGGTTCTCTTACAAGAACACCTGAATTTTAGAATCTCCTACAATATTAGAACATTTAACAAAAATTTAAATGATGAAATGAAACAAACCTAAATCTAATAATGGTATGAGGTCTTACGATTCTCTTACAAGAACACTTTCAAATAAGACTCTTCCGATATTAGAACATTTAACAAAACTTAAGAGATGAAATCAAACAAAAACATAAATTAAATTATACCTAAAATAAGCAAATAAGCATGCAAGTGAGGCCATGGGGGCCCTCCATAACTCCACAAGCACACCACTTCAAAGGAGACTCAGATGTAGAAGCAAAATCGAAGTATGATTCTTTATTTCAAAATCTCCATTACAAACCAACTCTAAGGTTACAATTCTTTCTAATTCTAGGATTACAAGCTTACAAATGAAGGAGGTAACACTCCTATTTATACAAGAACATAAGAAGTTACCCTATTAATGGAGATCCACTATTCTTTCCCTAGATCCATAAAAAACTCATATTGTTACAACCAATTGGAAAATGATGAGACACATATCCTCTTTGACCTTTATCCAAATCTCCTTCCATATCTTGAAGGGAATTCGAATTTGAGTATTGGAGGCCACATAAGAGTGTCTTGGAAGCTTCCAAATCACCTACACATGTCACCAAACTCA
>ML808757.1:79106-97779 GCA_009831015.1 Picea engelmannii
AATCATAGTTATAACCCAATGATGAGGTAAATGTAATGATGTGGAGGTGATATGAAGGTGATATGAAGGTGAAATGGAAGTAATTGTGAAGGTTTTAGTGAATTAATGGAGTGAGAATAGGGACTATTTTGAAACCCTACAACACAACTGATTACCTTTAAATAGTAATCCTTCCTGGATCATGTATTCTGCCCATTGGCCTCTATCTATGAGAATTGGATTCTCAGTTGCTTCATACGCCCCTTTAAAATCTGGATCATTTCTATACATGTTCCTGAGATCATCAAAGCCCAATGTTTTGACTCTGAACTCCTGCAATAGCAAACACTTCCTGCGCAAAGCATCAACAACTTTGTTAGCAGTACCAGAAATATGTTTAATCACAAAAGTGAAAATTTTCATATATTCCATCCATTTTACACGTCTTTGATTCAACTTCTCATGTTGAGTCACAAATTGCAGTGCATGATTATCACTGTATAAGACAAAATCCTTCGGGATCAAGTAATGTCTCCATTTCTTCAATGCCTGTATAATAGCATAAAACTCCTTGTCATAAGTGGAGTACTTCACTTTTGCTTCATTCAGCTTCTTGCTGAAGTATGCTATCGGCCTGTCTTCTTGACTTAAGACTGCCCCTATTGCAAATCCACTTGCATCGCATTTCACTTGGAATGTCCTTTGGAAATCCGGAAAAACCAAAATTGGTTGTTCTGTGATCTTCCTCTTTAGCAAATTAAAACTCTTCTCAGCCTCTTCTGTCCAGTGAAAAGACTTATGTCTCTTCTTCACTGTATCCATCATTGGTGCACTAATTCCACTAAAATTTCTGATGAACTTCCGGTAGAAACTAGCCAATCCATGAAAAATTTTCACCTCAAATATATTCTTCTATGATGGCCAATTCTTGATTACCTCCACCTTATCTGGATCCATTCTCAATTTATCTACAGAAATAACAAACCCCAGATAAATGATCTCCGTCTTCATGAATGAGGGTTTCTTCATGTTTATCAACAACTTCTCCTGATGTAGCCTCTGCATCACTATAGCCAAATGTTTCATATGCCTTGCCACTGTTTTACTGAAAATTAGTATGTCATCTAGATATACGATAACAAATTTTTCGATGAACTCCCTCGGGACTTCGTTCATCAACCTCATGAAATTACTTGGCATGTTCGTTAAGCCAAATGGCATAACAAGCCATTCATACAACCCTTCATTGGTTTTGAATGTTGTCTTCCACTCATCACCTTCTCTCATGCGGATTTGATGATAACCGCTTTTCAAATCAATCTTTGAAAAATACTTTGCTCCACTCAAGAAATCCATCAGATCATCCATCCTTGGCAATGGAAATCTGTACCTGATGGTTATTTTTTTAATCTCCCTCGAGTCAGTACACATCCTCCAGCCTCCGTCTTTCTTCAGACTGAGTACTGTCCGAACAGCACACGGACTCAAGCTTTCTCTGACCAAACCTTTGTCTAACAAATCCTGAACTTGTCTTTTGACCTCTTCATTCTCTATCGGCATCAATCTGTAAGCGGCTTTGTTTGGAAAACTGGATCCTGGTGTGAGATCAATATGATGACTCACACTTCTGATCGGTGGCAACGAACGAGGTATTTCATCCACTACTATGTCAGTGAACTCTTCCAGCTGTTCCTGAACCTCTTCTGTTAAATCATCTACCCTTGTACTAGTTAAAACAATCTTTGGTTTCCTGACCACAATGAATTGCGGTTCTTCCTTCTTCTTGACCTCTGTAAGAAGTTCCTTCCCACTCATGAGAAGTACAGTCTTTCTTACTTCAGGTTTTACATCCTTATCTTTGATTGGAAGCAACATGTGAGTTCTCCCATTCTTCTCTAGGGTGTATGTGTTCATTCTCCCGCCATGAATCACATTCCTGTCATATTTCCACTATCTACCCAGCAATAGATGACAAACATCCATAGGAATAACATCACATAATATATTATCATTATATCCTCCTATCTTAAATTCAACTAAACATTGTTTAGTGACAGACACATGATGTCCTTTTTGTAACCATGAAACTCTATATGGGCTTGGATGTTCAATCGTCTCTAGCTCCATCTTTTCTACCATCTCTGTAGAAACGAGATTATCCATGCTACCACTATCCACAATGACCTTGCATACCCTGTCCTTGGTTTTGCAAGCAGTCCGGAAAAGTCTGTTTCTTTGGACTGAACTCTCCACCTCTTTCTCTGGTGTCAAAAGATCTTTTCGCATCATCAACCATCTTCCACCTTCAGCATCTTCTACCTCAATATTCCACCTCTGTGCTTCGCCGATGAGTCTCACTTCCTTCTTTCTTTTTATCTGGACACTCATAAGACTTGTGCCCATTTTTTCCACATGCGAAGCATGTTATTACTCCACCTCTTCCTCTTCCTCTACCTCTAGTACGAGGAAACATGTTATTATCAACATAATCTCCTCTATGTTCGGTATGTTTTCCTCACTGTGAGCTTCCACCTCTCTTAGTTCGAGTCTGAGGTTTCTTCCAGTCCTCCTTGGGTTTTTTATTTTTATCCTGGGCAACTGATTTGCCTCTGGGCTGACTTCTTCCTCGGCCTCTTTGACCCTGCTTTCGGCTCAGCTTCTCTTCAACTTTTAGAGCCATATGATAAGCATATTCCACCGTTCGGATGGTTACCATGCTCATCTCATCCTGAATGTCATATCTCAGGCCATTCATGTATCTGGAAACCTTTTCATCATCGCTTTCTCGATGACCTGCCCTGATGTTTAGCCTGTAGAATTCTTCAGTGTATTCCTTCACTGTCATCAGCTTCTGTCTCAAGTTTTTCATTCTTTGAAACATAGTGATCTGGTAATCTCTGTGGATGAATTTTTCCTTTATCTTTGCGATCATTCTATCCCAACTCTTAATTTTCTGCTTGCCTTTGCAGCGTCTATCAGCTTGTAGTTCATCCCACCATAATGTTGCATGTCCTTTTAATCTTGTGATAGCATGTTTGACCTTCTTGTCCTCTTTGACATATTCATAGTCAAAATATGTGTCCAGAGCTCTAATAAAGTCTAGAAGCTCCTCTACATCCAAGTTTCCCTCATAAACTGGAATGTCCATTTTCTCTCTTGCACCCATTCTTGCAATAGCCCTAATCAAACGTTCGTTTGTTGCATCTTTGGCTGTAACTTCTTCCCTTTCATGTTCAGCTTCAATTTCACTTTTGGAATCACTAAGATCCCCAACACTGACTGTGCACCTCTGTGTTGTCTCCATGTCCTCAAGTCCGGCGCGTAAGTCACGCATCTCTCTCTCCATGGTTGGATCAGGCATCTGCCTACCCCTTCTTCTTGGTATTTCCTTATCCTCTGGCGGATCGGGTGTTTTCCTGTCCCTTCTTCTCGGAGACATGGTGAATTCTCCTTTTCCTTGCTACAGAAAGCAAAGAAACCTTTCTGAGCTCTGATACCAAATGATGGCTGCACGTGCCCTCCCAACCCGCAGGTCAGAATTCCACGTACACAGGATATTTCCCCTTACACTGGCCCAAAGATCTCTCGGAAATGGCTCCTCTATTTCCCTTTCGGGTATTCTGCACCCACAATTAACTTCGAGAAATTTCCCCTTGTACTTCGGGAGATCGGACTTCGCAATTTCGTGAATCCAATGGTCAAGTGCCTTGTCTCTAAATCTATGAAACCTGAAACAATCAACACTTGACCTTTTCTTTCCCTATTTTGAGAGTCTCCTTATCGTGATTTTGGGATTTGCGATGTCAAGCAACTCATTCCCTCGACTCCCGAAACCCAATTTACCAAACCTCCAATGTGCTCGCAAACTCTGACTTTTCAACAACCCTCCATTCCATCGGGACTTTAGACTTCGCAATTCCGTGAATCCTGATGCGAAGATTTCGGGACATCACCCCTCGAAACCCCGAAATGGTCAAAAAAATTTGACTTCCGTGTCGATAGTGCGCCACCTATCCACCCGAATGATTCCTATGGCCCACACGATCCTTTCATCCCTTCGGGACTTCACGTTTCGTGATTTCGCGAGCCCTGTTGCAAGGATTACGTGACTTCAACCTACGAAACCCCGAAATAGAAATCCACTTGCAAATGCAACGACCCCTGTTGGCTTAAATATACAGTTCTGCCTCTCCTAAGATCAAACCTATGGGAATACTCACCGTAACTCCCCTACCCCTCCGTAAGATCTGGTGCCTCACAGGACTTCGTGAATTCTCCACAGAGAATTCTGACCGTCCGTTTCTTTCCTTCACAAGGACTTTTGCAACTTTTTACCACGTGGTTTTTCCCATGGTACTAAATTGTCTGGGATGCAACTTGTAGTGCCTTCTCACCATCCACTAAACAAACTTCATGTTCTTCCTTCGACAACTTCGAAGATTCTATCCTTCTTGAGATTTCTCCAACTCTGAGTCTTTGAAAAAGACTCCTGCACGCACTCCTTGCAGTAGAACTTCAAACACTTCCAAGTGTTGAACTCCTTTCGACTCTGTGCACTCCTACAATAGCAGTCTCTCGACAAATCATTTGGGTTACCAAACCTGAAACTCTATTCGGCCTGCGCACCTCTTGCACAACTCTGGTGCATAGCTGTACTTCTGAGGGAATAAGAACAAAAGCTATCTTATCTGAGCTTTCAGAGATGAACCTATGAACCCTTTGTGAACGCACTCCTTGCGGACATTTCAACTGCACTCCTTGCAGGAACTCTTGCTCAGATAGAGAAACAATTGAAACTCATTTCCCTTACTCTCTCTCTCTCTCTCTCTCAGATTTCAGACATTCAACAAGAAATCATTCATACATAGCATAAAATCAATTGCATGACAGAAAGAGTAAATCATTCATGAGCATAACATTCAAAAATGCATACACAGAGAATATTTGAACACCATGAGTCTGAATCAAAGCCGTTCTGTATTAATCTAGAACTTTTGTACATGGGTATTCTCACTATAGCTCTCTGCTTCTTCTTTTTTTATGCTCTTGCTAATGTTACAATAATAAAAGTGAGGGTGTCTATATCCCGTTTCCCTCATTCCTTCTAAACTGTCTAATCTACACATTAATTTCTATCTACTTGCATTAACTATCATAAATTCCTTCTACCTACTATGGACGAGAGCGGATCGCTCAAGGTCCTTTTACATTATACAAGTGTGCCTCCACTTGATGGTTTCTTTAATGTTTCAAGACATTTTCAAAATTTGTGCTAGGCGCTTGTCCAGCTGTCTTTTGTCTCCGCGCTAGCTCGCTTGAGATGCTCTTGCATCAGTATCTTAGATATTTAGTTAGTTAGATATACCTCCATAATATCCTCGTTATTTATGACAGGATTTGATGTAAATAGTTTTATAAATGCTTCTCTCTTCGAAGTATTGAGGGTTTATTTTTGCACTCAGGAGCTATTGTGAAATTTTTCAAAGGATCAACCAGTAATAAAAGAGGCTTATTCATAAGATTCTTGTGTCATATTGTTGGTGATGTATTTCTCTCTTTGTTAAATGTTTTCTTATTCTTTGTAATCATTTCATGTGTTTCCAATTCTAATCATTAAAAGAAAGTCAAAAGAACATAATTTATTTCATATACTCTGTCTCTAGTTTTTTAATGATCTGTATGTTTTCATTTGAAACTGAGTGAAGGAATTCTTAACTGCTCCTCTGCCTAGTTGAACTTCCCCTCTTTTCCCTCATATTCATTTCATATAATCTGAATAGATCCAACAGTTTTACTACCCTTCCCTGCGGAGAAAACCTTATTAAAATCTAAATTTGATCCTCATCTTTAAATACAGACCCCATAACCCAATGGAAAATTCAGTATTCTTTCAGCCAATTATTTCAAACAAACAAACAAAATTCGAACTATCATAACTAGCCTAACATTTAAAACTCAAAGAAATCTAAATTTGATAGAGAGATCCCTATCTGAAGCTGGAAGGGCTAGATCCCAGCTTCCAAAGTGGTTTGGTAGTTACCTCTGTCAATTTATTCTACAACCTATGGAAATTACAGAGTGATAACACCATCAATGCTTGCTTAACACTCTAAATTATAGATGAATAACTCCCTCTAAGAATCAAATCATCCACATACATAATTAGAATCAAGAGATCAATGCCTTTCCTTTGAGTGTAAACCATAGGATCATAATGAAAATGATTGAATCATGAATTAATCAGAAAAATTTCTTCTCCTCTCATAGAATTTTATGCCAACAATAGATGAATATATTAAAAAACAATATCCCAAGAAAAAAGACAATTGAAAAAAACCAAAAAACCTTCTATGAGAGAATGCTTGATCTCTTAGATCTTCCACCTGTGCAATTCCCAATTTGTTTTGATATAAAATTGAACAATGACAACAATGCATTGTGATGTAATCAAATAGATCATATTCATATTCCAATGGGACACATCCTAAAAACCAAAATCCGAAATCCTTCTATTAGAGAATAATTGATCTATTAGATCCAAAAATCCTTCTCTTAGAGAATGATTGATAAGGATGCCTATGTGAGGTTACAACTAATGCTAATTAGATGCACTGGAAACAATGAGTTGGTAAATAACATTAACACTCCATACAATATTAATCTTTAATTCCACTAGTGATCCTCATGAACAAATTAAGTTAAACTCAAAAACTTGAATGACACCCATGACTCTCATGGAAAAACCTCAAATTAAGTTTTAAGATATCATAGTTTTTAATTTTTATAATGATATGCAACTCACATAGAGTGTTGTGATGACCTTTGTTGTATAACCTCCTTGTAGCTTGATAGCAACATTGAAGACTCCAGATTTATTGGCCTTCAAAAACTTGATTCCACTTCCTAAAATCATTTATAGGCCTTCAAAGACTTGATTCCACTTCCTAAAATCATTGAACAACAGATCTCTTGGATTAGGAATCATATAAGGGATGATGAATGAGTTGGAAAATAAAAAATCATGATTGATATCGATTGTTCAGAGCCATGGTTAAATGGAGGAGACATGGGTAATGGAGTTGGAGAGAACTCCAATGGAGAAATTGCAGAGAAGTCAAATAGTGTTATAGAGAACCCCATTAGAGAGATGGTAGTGGGGTTGGGATCAATCCATGTGAAATTATGGTAATGTTGAACCAAGTAGGGTTATAGAGAACCCAAATGGATAAAAAATGAATATTGCAATTATGTTGAATATAGTTGCATAGGACAAAAATGGAGAGATCAGCAATGGAATTACGCAGAGGCCAAATGAAAAAATTATGGATAAGTCCAATAGAGTTGCAAAAAACTCAATTATAAAGATGGATAAGCATTTTAAAGGAAATATTTTTGCAGCTACACCTAAATGAAGAAATTGAAGATAACACTATCTTAATTGGAAGTACAAATAATTGAAATGGAAAAACATAAACATTTCAAATAATTTGAATCATTAGATGGTGACTAACCTTTCCAAACCCAATTGCATGAGATGTTTGGCTTTCCTATCTTTAAGAACTTATGATTGTAGTTCCCCAATTACATGAGATGTTTGGATTTCTTATCTTTTAAAAAACTTATGATTGTAGTTCGAGTAGTTGATCAGTCCATATGTATTTTTACTATTTTTTTCTCTATTATAACAAATTCTATTTCAATATCTAAGTTGTTTTCGTCGTCATCCTCAATAGAGTTATAACTTCATTTTCAAATATACTTAGTACCATAAATTATGGATATAAATATTAAAAAAGACAAAAAAATAAAATAAAAAATAGTAAAAATGACATTATTAATATTATGTACAATAACAATATGAAAGATGTAATAAAGAGATTTTTTAAAGTATTATTAAAATTATATTATTTAAAATATTATTTAGGATTTTGTTCAAGACCTTGAAGATAGTGTTATTAATTATTTTTTTATAAATTTTATAAAAACATTTAAAGATATTTTATGTTATAAGAGATCTTATGAAAATCTTATAATGGAAATTCTTAATATATTCTTAGACATCTTAAATACTAAATTTTAAATCTGAATTTTTTTATAATTTAATCGTGTTTGAAATCTTAAAACAATTGTGATTTAATAAAAGTAAAAATTTTGTGTAATAATAATGGTGTATTAATTTGTATATATTTTTCTAAAATAAGAAGTGAAAAACATAAATTTATTTTACATTTAATTTCACATTCTAACATATAATGAATCCATGTAACTAGCAATAATCACTTTATAAAAGTGTAATTAGTAGCAATAACTTTATAAAAGTGGTTGATATATGCTTATTGGCGCCATTTTCTACATTTCCAAACTAATGGCGTCGATTTGTGTATATCAACCACTTTGATAAAGACACGCATTGGGGATGACTATTTATATATTAATACATAACTAATATCTTAATTAATACATTAATAATACATTAATTAATAATTAATAATTAATTAACAACATATTGATAATACAATAATATATTGCTAAAGTATTAATACACTAATAATACATTAAATACATTAAAAAAATAATTAAAAAAAATTGTAAATAAAAGTGCAGGACCTTATATTAATAACAACTGTATTCTATATAATGACACATGTCAGCCACCTATTCTGCCACAGGAGGGAAACTAGAACATGTGGCTTCATACTATTCAAGCACTAACATAGTCTTTAGATCTCTAACTGTAATGTTTGCACAAAAATTACAAAAATTTGCTAGAACCATGTTCTGCATTCCTCCACTAAGGATGGCTATATATAGAGTAGCCATTGCTAAAACTATAGAGACATAATAAGTAAAAATTGTTGAAGCATCTAGCTTGTTGTCGTGGTATAATAGACCACCAAATCTACAACAGAAATAAACAAAAGACTGAAACCTGGGGGCTTCAATCCATGGCTGGGCCCGGTTCTCCATGAATGGTATAGGCTCGGGTGAACCGTTGACTGCATGTCGAGCATCTGGCTCATGCCGAAGCATCCGTGAGGGCATCAAACAGAATTCCCATACGTTGACTACAGAAGCTTTGTGAGTGCACCTGGTCATCCTTCTTTTTCCTAATCTCGAAGAGGATATGAAGGTGCTCCTCTATGACACGGTTGGAAAAATACTAAGGCAGATCCTCCTCCTCCTTTCCAGTCTACTTGTTGGTCTCGTTGTCGTCCCTTGGGGTGATATCCTTGCCTGTGCCTGCCTTGTTCTCCAGCTGCCAACTTGGAGGAATTTTCTCCTCCACTTGCCAGCTTCCATCATCGTGGTAGGGGTCATTAGGCTTGATGATGAGGGGGGGGAAGCGGTTAGTTTCGAGAGGGAGATGCTCACCCAAGGGTGGATCTTCCTCTTTGACTTTGCTCGGGCTGTAAAGCAGAGGTGGAGGTGGAGGCGGGGGGAAGTGAGAAGTGGAGGAGGACGCCTCCAATTTGACCCTGTTGGTTCCATAAGACTAAAGAGGAGCCAACTAAGTGCTTTGGGAGGAGTGATGAGGACTGTTGAAGTGGGCGATGAGCGTTCTCTGAGAGGGAGTGAGACTGTTAGCCTGAAAGAGGCTGTTGTTTTTATGAGCACCCCTCTTGGGATTTCCTCACTCCCAGGGCATGGTGAGGGCTGGGGGAAGATGCAGGGTGCAGTGGAGGGAAACGAAGGAGCCAAAGTAGAGAGTGGAGAAGAGGGTGACAAAGTGGATGCCACTGGTTAGCAGGGAGAGGTCACAACAAATAGTGATGCAGAAGATATCGTGAGGGCCGAGGGGTATTGAAAAGATAGTATACCAGTGATAAAGTGGAGAAAAATGAGCTCAGATGGCTCTCTTTACTCCATGAAATCCTGAAAGGACCTCTTTCTTCCCCATTGATGTCAGATAAATGCATTATTAAACTATTAATACTTTAAAAAAAGTATTGATGTGCTAATAATTAATACATTAATAAAGTAGTGATACATTGAGCTTAATGTAGTGTCCCCGAGGTGTAGGATAGTTGGTGACTGGGTGTTTTGTTAAGGAACTCGATGATGTTAAGCCACCGGTTCGAAACCTGTGGGGACAAAAACTCCAACCATGTTAACGGTTGGTGTGAATGAGGTCATGTTTAAAATATTAATACATTAACAATACATTATTACATTACTGTAATCTAATGTATATATTAAAGTATTATTAGAGTAATAATGTAATGTATTAGTTAATTAGTACATTAATACCTTAATAATATATTATCAAAGTAATAATACATTGTTAAATAGATGGTTGACTATTATCATTGTTTCTTATGATCATGACTATGAACAATAATAATAAAATAATGTATACAATGTATTAATTTAATTAATTAATAGTTAATATATAACATTTTCAATAAATACATTACTAAAGCATTAATACATTAATAAAGTAGTAATACATTACTAAAGTATTAATACATTACCGACAATGTAAAAGTTAAAGTATTAATTAACATTAATATATAAAATGATACATTGCTAAAGTATTAATACATAAAAAAAAATGTTAATAAAGTAGTACTACATTGACCTTAATGACTTTAGTAATACATTATCAAAATATTAATACACAATTACATTAATGCAATGTAAAAATTAATGTATTAATACATTAATGTATAATGTAACATATTAAATTATTAATACATTAATAACACATTATTAAATTAATAATACATTATTAAAGTATTAATACCTTAATAAATACATTACTAAAGTATTATTACATTAATAAATACAATATTAAAGTATTGATACATTAATACATTAATTGACAACGACCATGGTTTCTTATGGTTGACCATGACCATGCTTAACTTGGTATACCTTTGTTGACTTTGGGAAGGAAAGGTTTACTATGGTTGATCATGGTTGTCCCTCCCCATGGTTGAATGTGGTTGACCATGACCATGGTTAACTATGGGCTAATTGGGGTTTATTACGGTCGACCATGCCCATGGATGACCTTCCTTGACCATGTCAATATGATTATGGTGGGCCAAGTTGATTATGTTTAACCATAGTTTACTATGGCACTACTGCATTACAATGTTGATCATGCTTTTCTTGTCACATTGAGACATAAAGTTTTGTTCATCACATTGCGACATCAAATTTTGTTTGTCACATTGTGACATAAGCTTTTTTTCATCACATCACATCGTAAAGTTATGGTCATAATCCAATAATGGGTTATATTCGTCACATTGCACTGTCGAGAAATGTTTGTCTCGTCACAATGTTGGTCTATGGTTGTCACACTGCCACATTGGGTTCTATACATCACATTGCCATAATGGGTTGTGTTCGTTCCATTGCGGCATTCATACATTTTTATCGAAATGAGATGTTAGGATATGTGTGTCACATTGCAAAGAGAGGACATGTTCATCACATTGTGATGACAGGGCTATGTCTGCCACGTTACGATGCCCAATTACGTTTGTCACATTGTGATGAGAGGGATATGTTCATCAAATTGTGACATTAGCATATGTTTTTCACTTTGCGATGAGAGGGCTATGTTCATCACATTGTGATGACAAATTAAGTTCATCACATTACGACAACAAGGCTATGTTCATTACATTATGACATTTGTATATGTTAGTCACTTTTTGACAACAAGGCTATGTTCATCACATTGTGACGTCAATTTAAGTTTGACACATTGCGATGACAGTGTTATATTCATCACATTGCGACAAATGTATATTTTCATCACATTGTGACATTACTATGTTTGTGATGACAAGGTTATGGTCGACACATTGTGACAATATGGATATGTTTGTCACATTACCCTGTTTGTTTATGTTCGTCACATTTCCATGTTTGTTTATGTTCATCACATTGCGATGACGGGGATAATTTCATCACATTGCGATGTCGGGAAATGTTCGACTCATCATAATGTTGGTCTATGTTTGTCACATTGCCACTTTGGGTTCTATACATTTCATTGCGACAATGTTTTTTGTTTGATCCATTGTGACATTTGGAAACTTTTGTCAAAATGTGATGTTAGAATATGTGTGTCACATTGCAACATGGGGGCATTTTCCTTGCATTGCGATGAAAAGGATATGTTTGCCACATTATGAAATCCATTTATGTTTGTCACATTGCGATGAGAGGGATATGCTCGTCAGATTGTGATTTTTGTAAATGTTTGTCACTTTGAGATGAACATGCTATGTTTGTCAATTGTGACATGAATTCAAGTTCGTAACATTATTCCAACAAGGCTATGCTCATTACATCGATATGTTTGTATATGTTAGTCACTTTGCGACAACAAGGCTATGTTCATCACATTGTGACATCAATTTAAGTTTGGCACATTTTGACATAGAGCTATGTTGATCACATTATGACATCTTTATATGTTCATCATATTGCAATGTTACTATGTTTACAAAGAAAGGGAAATGTTTGAGACATTGTGACAATAAGGCTATGTTCGTCACATGGGACGTCTATTTTTGTTCACCACATTGCAATGACAGGGATATGTTCATCACATTATGATGTTGCTATGTTTAAAATATTGCAAACTTACTATGTTTGAAACATTCTGATGTGTGGAAGTCTTTGTCACATTTCGACATAGAGATATGTGCATCACATTGCGTTATGTTCGTTCCATTGCGTCATTCATAAATTTCTGTCAAAAGGTGATGTTAGGATATGCGCGTCACATTGCAATGCGAGGACATGTTTGTCACATTGTGACAACAAGGATATGTTTTCCACATTATGATGTCCAACTATGTTTGTCACATTGCAATGAGAGGGATTTGTTCATCAAATTTTGACGACAAGGCTACATTCATCACATTATGTTGTCAAATTAAGTTTTTCACATTAGGACAATAAGGCTATGTTCATCACATTGCGATATTTGTATATGTTAGTCACTTTGTGACAACAAGTCTATGTTCAACACATTGTGACGTCATTTAAAGTTCATCACATTGCGACGATAGTTTTGTGTTCATCACATTGCAGAATTTGTATATGTTCATCACATTACGACGTTACTATGTTTGCGACGACCTGGCTATTGTTGACACATTGTGACAATAGGGATATGCTTATCATATTGCAATGTATGTTTATGTTCTTCAAATTGCGATGATAGAGATATGTTCATCACATTTCTATGTTGATTTGTTTAGTAGATTGCAACATTAATATGTTCAACACATTTTGATGTTTGGAAGTGTTTTTCACATTGTGACATCAAGATATCGTGAGGAAATATTCATCACATTGCGATGATGGGATGATGTGTGACACATTATGATGTATGTTTATGTTTGACACATTACGAAGTTATTATCCATATTGTGATGACATGGCTATTATCATCTCAATGTGACATTACTATGTTCAACAAATTGCAACATTACTATGTTCTTCAGATTGTAACATTACCATGTTTGTCACTGTGCGACATTACTATATTCGAGACATTGCAACATTATTATGTTTGTTACATTTTAATGTCTAGTTTTTTTCTTCATATTGCAACGACAGGGCTATGTTCATCACATTATGACATCTATATATGTTTATCCCATTGCGACATTACTATGTTTGCGATGACAGTTTTATGTTTATCACATTGCGATGTTCGTTTATGTTCGTCACATTAGGACAATAGGGCTACATTCATCACATTGTGACATTACTATGTTTACTAGATTGCAATGTTACTATATTCGACACATACCGATGTTTGGAAGTGTTTGTCACATTGTGACGTCGGGATATGTCCATCACATTGTGATGATAGGAAAATGGGTGACACATTGTGACGTTACTATGTTCAATAGATTGCAACATTACAATGTTCGTCATACTGCGACATTACTATGGTCGTCATTGTGTGATGTTACTATATTCAAGACATTGCAACATGACTATATTCGTCATGTTATAATGTCGGGTTTTGTTTTTCAGATTGCAACGTTGGGCTATTCGTTGCATGACAAGGTTGGTTTTTGTTCGCGAGATTACAAAAATGATGTTTTGGCGAAGTTTAAAAAATATATATCTAACTAAATGTTTCCTTTGTGAAAAAGATAGGAATGTTGAACTGATGCGATATATATATATATATATATATATATTACATAGAAGGAAAGTATTATTAAGTATTATTGCATAAAAGTTGTATTTCTTAAATGAATTAATAAATACAATACCAAAGTAGTAATACATTGAGCTTAATTAATGTATTACTATGTTTAGTAGATTGCAACATTACTATATTCGACACATACCGATATTTGGAAGTGTTTGTCACATTGCGACGTCGGGATATGTTCATCACATTGTGATGATAGGGAAATGGGTGACACATTGTGACATTACTCTTCATATTGTGATAACATGGCTATTATCGTCACATTGCAATGTTACTATGTTCAATAGATTGCAACATTACTATGTTCGTCATACTGCGACATTACTATGGTCGTCATTGTGTGATGTTACTATGTTCAAGACATTGCAACATTACTATATTCTTCATGTTGTAATTTCTGGTTTTGTTCATTAGATTGCAACGTTGGACTATTCGTTGCATGACAAGGCTGGTTTTTTTTCGTCGGATTGCGAAAATGATGTTTTGACAAAATTTAAAAAAATATATCTAACTAAATGTTTCCTTTGTGAAAAAGATAAGAATGTCGAATTGATGTGATATATATATATATATATATATATATATATATATATATATATATATATATGGAAAGTATTATTAAATATTATTGCATAGAAGTTGTATTTAATAAATGCATTAATAAATACATTACTAATGTAGTAATACATTGACTTTAATTAATGTATTTTGTAATCTATTATTAAAGTATTAATACATTATTATATTAATAATTAAATGTATTAATTAATTAATATAATTATTATAAACTAATATATTAATGTAGTATTAAATCCATATCCATTATTAATAATTATAAATATTTTAATTTTAATAATAAATATATATGAAAATTATAAACTAATTAAAAAAAAATATAAACATTCAATTTTGAAAAGAGAAAATATTACTAACTTATAATTGATATAATATCTCACTTGCCATCATGCACATTTGCATGAGATATTAACTACCCATTTTTAATTTCTAACAAGTTTGTCATAATTGATATAATATCTCACTTGCCATCATGCACATTTGCATGAGATATTAACTACCCATTTTTAATTTCTAACAAGTTTGTCATCGTGAGAGCCCCTCACTTGCCCTCTCCCTCCATCTCCTTTGAAATGTACCATAGGATTAGTCATTGCACTTATAAGTGATTACTCTCCCTCCATCTCCTTTGAAATGCACGAGGGAGGATTAGTCATTGCACTTATAAATGATCATTTGGCTAGATTTGATTATCTATTCTACCATGAAAAACTTTATTAAATGATTGGTCCTCGTCACTCTTGAAATCAATTGTATATTTTGTCTGCCATTATTAAGTGATACAACATTTCATCATTATTTTTTGAAAAACATATACAAATTGTTACAGACATTTACTACTTCCAAATATTCAAATTAATTTGACAACATTTCTCATCGAAAAAATTAATGCAACAATATGATATTGAATCTAAAACAAAAATTGAATYTAACATTATTTTTTGAAAAACATATACAGACATTTACTACTTCCAAATATTCAAATAATTTGAGAACATTTCTCATTGAAAAAATTAGTGCAACAATATGATATTGAATCTAAAACAAAAGAGTGGTTGAACCGATCCATATAAAATGGAAATATATTAGTTTTTAATGCCGAGATCCAATAGCCATAGACTMATATAAAATAAATCATTTTAGTTTTTAATGTTGAGTTTCCTCATTGAAAAAATTCGTGCAACAATATGATATTGAATCTGAAACAAAAGAGTGGCTAAACCTACCCATATAAAATGGAAATATATTAGTTTTTAACGCTGAGATCCAATAGCCACATACTCATATAAAATAAATCATTTCATTTTAGTTTTTAATGTTGAAATTCAATAAAGAATATTGAACGAGAAGAGCAGTTTGTTCTTAAACATAAGTAAACTTTGCTCAATATTAAAAGTAAAAATAATTTACTCTCATCCCACTAGAACCAAACAATGATTTACTGTGAGAGTAGGCGAGGGAAATCTAAGATTAATAGAGTTAACCAATTTATCTCTTCCCTCAATTTTCATGGCCCTAGAGCTAGAGAATCTGTAAGGTTTCCTGGACTAAATTATACAAATGAATTCATCACCCCGAAATTCTGATTTGTTCACTCGAAACAACTACTAACAGAACTAAATTACACAAATGAATTCATCACTTGAAACTCTGATTTCTTCACTAGAAACTCTAAAACCTAATTATACATCAAAAGAATTAAATACATCAACTCAGGTCATTGTTTTCTCATTACACAAATTCAGGCTATGGGAATATAGATTGTTCCCTCAGAATCGAATAGATAATCACTAGATAATACATTATGTAAGTATTAATGAGAATAATAGAAATTGCGTTACCAGAAAAGATTACGATGGTGATGAGAAGAATATAACAACTGCGATAAGGAAGATGGAATGCTAGAACTCTAATTCACAGGATGTCCAGCCTGCATATCTAACCTATCAGGGGAATGCATTAGACCTAAATCAAGATTTTATCATGAAAATGAAAGACAAAATTCAATGTCGAGTTAGATGAGCAATTCCAGTGGAGCAAGTAGCCATCCATTACATTATAAATTACAGTTTGCATTGTGAATATAAAAACTTCTGATAAATTATAGTTTCACTATAAATTCAACCATAAATTACATTTTCATTATAAAAGTAATGAAATGTAATTCTGTGATAAACAATTTTATTGCGATAAATTTCGCAATAAACAGTTTCATTGCGATAAATTCCATCCTAAACAATTTTATTGCGATAAATTTTGCAATAAACAGTTTCATTGCGATAAATTCCATCCTAAACAATTTCACGATAAATTGATATGTTGCTGTGAAAATGGTGTCATTCTTTATCAATAAGCCCTTGAACATACAGGAAATCATAGGGCTAATGGTAGAAGAAACAACACTCAATTTCAAGACCTCATCTTTCCAACACCATAGGAATATTAGAGTACACAATCTCATGTTGAAAATGGTATCATTCTTTATCCATAAGCCCTTGAATATACACGAAATCATAGGGTTAATGGTAGAAGAAGCAACACTCAACTTCAAAAACTCATCTTTCCAACACCATTGGAATATCAGAGTGCACAATCTCATGTTCCAAACAAAACCGCATCTTTCCAACACCATTGGAATATCAGAGTACATAATCTCATGTTCCAAACTGTTTGTGTAGATCTGAACATCCGAACTCCCAAGGTTTTCTTTTCAGTGAAGGGTATTCCCAAACAATGGAGTTTTATTAACAAATTTCTCTATTGCAACTTTTGCATTTTGATGAGAGTGGGCCTTTATTTTCTCTCTGTGGGCTAAAAGGTTTTGGAAAACAATTAATAGATTCCAACACTTTTTACAAACACAAGCATCCAATTTATTTTCATTAAAACTGTAAAGTACTGTTGATGTATAGAAATCCTAGATATTGTGAGAAAAAACATACCCTGGCAATGATTTGAGCGTTGAAAATAAGTTTTTCATTTCTTTATGCCTCTAATGGATTGGAAAGATTGGAATTACTGGATGCTCTTTGAACATCAAAATTGTTAATGAAATAGTTCTAAGAGAGAAATGGTGAATGCTACCAAAAATGAATGCCAAAGATTTACATGCTATTTACATTACTATGTTTGGTGTGCGTTTTATGAAGTCTATCATCTTTTGCATGTAGAAAATGAAAAGCTCCATCTTTGGTAGGTAATTTTACCAGAGGTATGGTTAAACATGGCCAAAATGTAAATCTGAAATTGTAAATGATAAAAGGTTAATAGTGAAGTAAATCTTTAATGTCAATTAAGTTTACTAATTACAAAAGTGGCAATTATATGTCCAATAATAGTTTTTTAACATGATTATCTAAATGTAAAAAAGTAAAAATATTAACAGTTGCATTAAAAAATGTTAGGAAGTTATGAACATCAAATCACATCCATTCATTGATTTCAAAGGACTACCAAGAATATGCCAGCATCTTCAATTACTAGCTGTATCATTAAACTTGATAATTAAAGGATCATTAAATATTAAATATACCCATTTCCAATAAGTGTATGCCTATTTAATTAACTATCTGAGTAATTATAACATCAATGAATTATATTTATAAAAGATAGAATAGAGATATGCATATACAGACATCAATAGAATATATAACCACAGTAAGAAGATGATGTTTTTATTATGGATTTAAAGGGACATGAAAACACTGTTCAGATCATAACAGACAAAAACCACAGTAATCTGGTCCGGTCCAGTCCAAACTCTCTACTACATCGGTAAAATACCGCATGTATATCTAAAAAATTTCAGTCGGAGCTGACAAATCTCTTCCTCACTTGAACGCCGAAGTCTGCAAGCTTCTCAGGGGGTGGAAGGATTTTCTTGACGCTGTCTCTCTCCATACATGCATTCACCCA